>CM076578.1:1328266206-1328390321 GCA_034641835.2 Pinus albicaulis
TTTAAAAGTATCATTTTAGTTTTTCCATTTAAGATGTTAAGACAATTGTTAGTGTGACAAATATTTTGAAAATTAAATCTAGTGTGAGTATAAGATGGGCAATCTAAGAGAAATTATTTTTCATCTTCAACAGTAAGAGGTAGCTGAATTGGTGATTGACTTGTTATAAAGTATTATGTAAAGCATGAGATTCAAATTGTGGCAAAGGTGATAAATTGTTTCATATAATGGTATTTTGAAAATTGGTCATGAGAATTTGTTCTTATTTTAACAATGTGATATATTTTTTGAGATTAGGGTTGATCATATCCTTATAATATCTTTTTTTTTATCTTTCCCTATAACTCCTTATCACTACATAATTTTTGAAGTAATAATATTTTCAATATTATTATTTTACAAAATTATTTCTATCTTCATCCACCTATGGTCTAGTTAACGCTAGCATACTTATGTCATCCTAACCTCAGCTAGAAGATGGAAATTTTGTTTAGAACTAAAATCACCTTAGCAAACTTCTTGGCTTCCATGTTGTTTAACTTCTTCTTATAATAAGATACCTAGACATAATTCTCAAGAAATAAGATACCTAAACATATCTATACTTTGAATAGAGAAAAGATTATAATTAAACATTATTAATTCCTAGTAATAAGTATATGAATATATCTAATAAAATATTAAAACAAACACACATATAAATTAAAATTTACATATAAACTTTGCATATCTCTATAAATTTTGAAACTTTATTTTAATTTGGATTAGAGAAAAAAAACAAAACTTATTATTTTCATAATATAAAAATATAATAAAAATCAATAATATGATTTGATAAGGAACAACATACTAAAACATTAATATTGATTTGTTAGACTTTCACATAAATTTATAAAAAAAACTTGTATTCTTAATTTTGACCGAAAAACAACAATATACATACATTAAAAACTATATAATTGTTACTCAATTAATTGTGTTTCATTTCATGAACATAAAAATGAAAGAAACTCATTTTAAAAAATGTTAAAATAAGTATCTTACTAGTATAATTAATATGTAATTTATTTTAACAATTAATATATAAGGGTAGTCTAATTTATAGGCAAAATGATTTTTTCACCAACAATATAATATCAAATAAGATTGTGATTTTTTGTTATTTAAAATAATTTTTGATGCATAAATAAATTCAACACCGTGAAAAATCTTAAGCACTCTAATTTTACAAATTAAATAATTTAAACCCAAAATTTTAAAAATTTCTACTATATTTTAATTAAACTTACCCAAATAAATCTAAAAAATCATTTAAAATAATTTCATCTCTAAAATTAGACTGCCCATCAATTATCCTCTAAAATTTGTATACTCTAAAATTAGACTACCCATTACTATATAATTTATTTTGATCCATTATTTGTATCCTCTGAAATTAAAATTTATTAGAAAACTTCCCACCCAATTACTCTAAAATTAGACTGCCCATTACTATATAATTTATTTTGATCCATTATTTGTATCCTCTAAAATTAAAACTTAGAAAACTTCCCACCCAAATATTATAAAAAATCGTATTCGAATGAAAATGGTGTCGAGCCTTCCATGACCAGTGGATATCAGTTTTCAACGAACTTTTCATTTTGGAGATTAAATGCTCGATAATGTTATGTCAGAAGATGTACAAAATTTGATATGTTACAGTATTCACATCATAACATCAGTCACCAACCAGACCAGTGTAATCGCGTGAACCAGAAGGCCCGCCCTAACATTACACTCTAAACTGACAGATGCGTCGTGCTGTATTTAGCAATACTCTAAATACAGATACTCAATTCCACACAACTAACTTACACCTCCTAAAGTTAGGAAAGTGAAATGGGCAGAGTCTATTTTTTTCCAGCAGGATCGGAAGTAAATACCACCATATGGTGGTGCACACAACGCCTAAGACTCTGTTTGAGAGCACTACCAAACACGCCATAATTATAATCAAAATTGATAAATTTATAGCCATACTGTACCCTTCACCCTCGCTTCTGGTGTCCCCTGTAATGGTTCCCTTTTTTCCTGGCGATATATTAATCTTCTTAGACTGGAAATTAGGTGTTATACTTTTCATGCCTGGACGCGGAATCTGGGAGAGGGTAGTGGATTTGATCCCCTGACGTCTGGTACCATGAGAATTCGCTTTCCTGTGAAAATTAATAAATTTCCACAGCTTGCTGCTCTTACAATCCACTGCAGCGGAGGTGCGACTAGACTTGATCATATGCTCAATCGGTCCCGGGATCGAATCTCTCACTTCATTTTTCTGCTGGATCTCTTTTGTTTTCGGCTGCTCGATCACTGGCGTTTCGGCATATTTTGCATGACTTCTTCTGATAAGGTCTTGTGAAACTTTCGGTTCATTTCTGTGACGAGCAGGCGTCTGGCAAACAAAAATAGTAGAAGGACAACGTAAGTCACAGATTCCTCCCAATTAAGCATACCCAAAAAGAATAACCACTGATACGTGCTAAAAATCGAAGTTTGCATTACCTTTAAGAACTGAAAAGTCTTGGCGACTCGAACCCACGACCGGTGATCCGACTTTTTCACTGTAGCCTCACCTTCTTCTTCAATACAAACTTCAAACTCGCGTGACTTCACAGCAACCTTGGCATCACGCGACTTGGCCTTAACCTCTGCTGCATCGAATCGCATTTGCTTCTTTTTCTTGGTTGGCTGCGGCTCATTGGGTATTGATTTCCCTACAGAGGAGATAATCACAGGAACGAAATCTCCGTCTCGAGAAATCGAAACAATCCTCACCAAAGCCTTCGATTTCTCGCTGAGGAGACTGCAAATAGGAGAAATGTTAACAGGGTAATTTAAGAAAGGAGCAGGCATGGAAGACTGGTTTTTGCCTTTCTGGTTTATTCGCCTTTTGTACCTCAGCCACAGAGATTCGGACTTACATATAAATTTGCTCGCCTCGGCTGGACTCATAGCAGAGCAGGAGCTACTACAGCTGCACTTGGCACCCATGTTATTTATTTGTCCGTCGACTTGTCTTCAAGGAATGTCGATGCAGAGTTTTTTAAGATGGGATTAGCCAGTAGTATTTTGTGTGGGGATTGCAGAGCTCAGGGAAAAATTTATAGCAGAGTGCACCGATTTGCCCGCGTTGATCACTGATGGGAATCTATAAAAGTAAACCGCGTGGAGCGAATAGGTCTTAGCCAACAAGCTGTAAAATATGTCCCCGCCTTTACGATATAAATATTTAGAAAAATAAAAAAATTAATCACATTTAGTGCGTTGTTAAAATAGAATTTCTATTTTATAGAATTGATATTTTAAGTTTTGATCAAATTAAAATTATTATCCGATTAAACCATAATAAATTTAAATTAATTTAATTTTACATTAATTATTTGCAATAACAAATTTATATTAATCATCTTTATGGATTCTTAAAATTTTTCACATATTCTAAATATATTTAAATCTTTAAAAATTTAATAAATTTTGAAATTTAAATTTTTAAAAAATTAATAAATTTTGAATCATTTCAAAGCATAATTGTTTCAACTGGGTTAAAAACTTATTTCTCTCACTTAAGGAAATAGGTTAATAGTCCAAGGCTCAAAGATATTTAACATGAGTCAGAGCCTAGGATTTACAGACTACAACAGAGTAATTCCAAGTGGCATGATTTTCCATAAATAATGGTGATGAATCAAATTGCATTTGCAAATAGTAACCCTTAAGAAGAAGAAGAAGAAATTATTTTAACGTCCACCAAACTAAAGATAGCCTATAGGACAAATTGCTTCTCCGTCTTATTCCTTATTCAACTATTTTCATGTGAAGCCTCACAATAAAGGCTCTCAACTTCCTTATTTAGTCATTTTCCTGTGAATTCCCACAATAAACTCTATTGGATTCCTTATTTAGTCATTTTCCTGTGAAGCCACACAATAAAAGCTCTCGGCTTCCTTATTTAGTCATTTTTTTGTGAAGTCAGACAATAAAATCTCTCAACTTCCTTATTTAGACATCTTCCTGTGAAGCCTCACAATAACGCTCTCAGCTCTTCTTGTTAAGCCTCATTTTCCTATGAAGTTATAATTTTGACTTTCACCCCTCTATACAACCTATGCACAAGTGCTCTCAAATTCCTAGGAACCCCAAGTTCCTCCATCTTGTGCCAAAGTTTATCGCTAAGAATTGTGTCAAAGGCTTTTCTAAAATCAACAAAGCAACAAAAGACTTCTTCCTTTTTCTCCCAAAAATTTTAAATGTTGTGCCTTAAAGTTGTACCATGATCAATTAAGGAATGTTTAGGTCTAAAACTTACTTTCCTTTTAGCACTTTTAACTCTTTCTTCCCCCCACTAGCTGATTTTATTTTCTAGCATGCTTCCAATTAAATTTGCAAACAAGGGGTTTATCATTATGGTCCTATAATTAGAGGGATTATTGATGTCACAACTCTTGAAAAGAGGTATTGTCAAACTAGTTGTCTAATCTATGGGAAACCCCTGTTGTATGATGTTGTTGAAATTTTTTATAATGTGAGGTGCACAAACTTTTAAGCCCAACTTTAGATACTCTATTTGGAGTTCAACTAAGTCTTTTGTTTTTCCAACACTCAACTTTTAATATCCATCTCTACCTGTTGCATGGTGAAGAGTTCAATATTAGTTTCGACCAAGGGAGGAGGGTTAACCTTGGGATCTTGCTCATAAAGTTGTCTTTCATAGTCAAACGATTTAGAAGTTGTAATACCATTTTCAATTTGCATCTTTCTCTGTTGGAGCTCTTCCAAAATAATTTAGGGTTATTTTTCCCAAGGAATATTAGTTCTTCCCTCCTTGAAACCATGAGATCAACATTTTTCTTTCTTAATATCTACTTCTTAGCTTTGAGCTTTAAGTTATCTTTGTTTAATTATTTCCACATTCAAGCCCAATCAAGAATAGTCAATTATATTCAAACATGCTTGAAACAACCATGGTCATCAATATCTAACCATACAAAAATAGAACACTGTCGAACATATCCAACCATGATCAATCATGCTGTCTGTCGGTCTGAATTAATACTTGTCAATGCGGAACAATTCGAGAGGATGAATCATGACAGTAACAACCATGTGAAGATTTGCTTGACTCACGATGCTAAGAGGACGACAGTAAGAATCATGTGAAGATTTGCATTTAGGTTTTTCATTTATAACATTACAATCACGTTATATTTAGAAAAGCATTATCGCCTGTACATAACTCATATTAAAAATGCCACTGCAACGTTTTACATCTCGTGCGCATGATGAATGAAAAGGGCGTGTCAATTATCGCTTTACTAAAACCCTTCAAATGAGGAGAGATGCTGAACCTTCAACTCCCATCATTTGAAAAAATATATATGTGAAGATGTTCGACATTCAACTCCCATCGTTAAAACATTCTTAAATGGCGTGGTGAATCTAGGCTGCTGTCATTTTCAAATACTCACAAAAGCAATTTTTCATATAGCCGTATAAACATGTCATCGTCTTCCTTTAGCAATAAGCATTCAATTGTTTTATTTAAGCATCTATGCAAATGGTTGTATTTAATGTAAATAGAAGTGATTATATTATTTTATACGTTTACAACTCACATGTTTATTGAATTTAAAAGTAAGTATAATATTTTATATATAAATAATTCATAAAATTTAAAGTAAAGAAAGTATAATATTTTATATATAAATAATTAATTAATTATTAATGAGGTTTAGTGAATGTGGTTGGAAGGAATAATTTAATTTTTTATATTCAAATTTTTTGAACTTAAAATGTTAATAATATTATTTGATATTTAAGTAAAATATTAATAATATTATGCAAATATGTTATTGATTATATTTTGGATTTATTAATTATAATTGGGAAAATTAATTATTATTTTTTTTATTGAAAATCAATTTTCAGAAATAACATGTTATTAATTAACATTTTATTTTAAAAATTTTAGATAGTATGATATATTGTAAATTAATATACAACATAAATTATAAACATTTTGATCAAATCCTAATGATATTTAAAGAATTGCTATAAGAAATTCACTTAAAAATGAGCCTCAACCCAACATTAAAGGCAATACTTTTGTGAAATCTCAATAAAATGATTAGTTTGATGCATGGATGAAACTATCATAATGTTGCAACATTTTATTTTGACTATGTGTGTGTGTGTAATGCAAATAATGAATTTATTAATTAATATATAAAAATATAAATCTATTTTGACTATGTGTATAATGTAAATAATGAATTTAAGAATTAATATATAAAAATATAAATCTAATTTTTAATTTGTTAGTTATATTTAATAGTTAAAGTAGTATTTATCTTTTATATGGAATAGGTATTATTGGAGACTAGGTGTATTATCATCCTAGTTAAATTTTGAAAATATCAATGGAAATGTTTAATATTGAGAAGTAGAATGAAATATCAATATGAAAACTTGCTACTTGATTAACTATAAGGTATTTATATAAATCTTATTTCTTTTATAAAGTTGTGTGTTCAAGCTATAACTAGCATAATGTAGTTAATATATGTTGTAGGCATCAACTTACTTGAATGTGTGTGTGTGTGTGTGTGTGTGTGACAAAGTGTACACCAACATAGTTAACCTAACTCGCATTATTCTACCCACAAAAAATATCATTATAAAGCACTTCCATAAAATAATATAATATTCTAAAAATATTCTAAAATACTTTTTATTGATTATTATAAATACATTAACCAAGTTATACAATATTTAAAATAATAAAATAAAAATAATTAAAATTAGAAAATAATAATAATAATAATAGCAACAGAAATTAATCCAGGAAAAGAGAAGTAAAAATAAAAATAGAAAGTATTACAAAGATTGTTCATCAAATCTACAATGGTAACAACTGATTAACAACTTACTTGATCTCAAAAAATAAATCGATGGTGATCATTCCTAATTCGTGTTTGAAAGTGCAATCTCTCCATAGCAGTAAAATGTTTGTTATAGAAACATAACCCAGAACCACTAACAAAAATAAAGGGAAAGCACAATGAAACCTTCTAGCCTACTCTCCGGATTTTTATCATTTTTGAAAATTGGTCATGAGCCAAAAGTCAAACAGAATGCCAAAAGTCAAACAAAGACCAAGTGGGCTTATGAGGAGTGGCATACTAAAGCTTCTAGCAGACCTGACATGAGACAGCCCCAGAAACCTCCGTTGCAATGCTCGGGATGTGGTGAAGCACATTACTTCAAAAACTGCCCACATCGAGGAAGGAATGAGGGTGCGGCAAATATGTAAGAAGCATCAATGACAGGGGATGTAGCTCGAAACATACCCAAAAGCAATGCAGCGCTAGAGGATCGACAAGAAGATTACCAGCCAACCATGATAGAGTTAGAAGGTAAGATTCAAAACCTATCTATTTCTATTTTAGTTAATCTTGGAGCCAGCCTGAGCTACATACACCCCTGTGTAGTTGAAAACTGTAAATTGCAAAATCAGAAATTTAAAAACCCCTAGCTAGTTCAACTAGCTATAGGGACAAGAAGGCGAGTCCATTTTAAGGTACCAAATTGTGAACTGAGTACTAGAGACCAACACATAGCTGTAGAACTCAATGTTCTACCCCAGGGATCATATGATATTTTACTGGGGATGGACTGGTTGGAAAAAAATTGGTCATTAGTGGACTGCAAGAATAAGGTAATTCATTTTAAGTCAAATGATGGGACACGACAAGAGTTGCAAGGTATTAAAAATCCTTTTCAGTTACGACCTATTACTGCATCTCAACAAAGTAAATGCATGAGAAAGGGTTGCCAACTTTTCACAATTCAAGTAGGATTCACCAATGCAAAAGATAAGACTCTTATGTTGGAGAATATCCCTATTATGTAAGAATTCCAAGATGTATTTCCGGAGGAAATTTTGGAACTGCCACCAAAGAGAGACATAGACTTTACTATTGAATTAATACCCAAGGAAAAACCTATGTCCTGAACTCCATACAGAATGAGTGTGCCAGAATTAACAGAATTGAAGATGCGGCTGTACGAATTGATGGATAAAGGCTAATTCGACCAAGTGTGTCCCCATGGGGAGCACCAATGTTGTTTGTAAGGAAGAAGGATGGCACTATGCGCATGTGTATGGATTATCGACAACTCAACGAGCTGACAGTTAAAAAAAAATACCCATTACCACGCATAGATGACCTGTTCGACCAAGTCAAGGGAGCTGCAGTATTTTCCAAGATTGACTTAAGATCAAGTTATCACCAGATCCAGATCAAGGACGAAGATATAAGCAAGACAACCTTTTTCACCAGGTATGGGCATTATGAGTTTGTGGTGTTACCATTTGGATTAACCAATGCACCAACAACATTTATGAGCTTAATGCATGGAATATTTCACCCATACCTAGACAAATTCATTTTAATTTTTATTGATGATATATTAGTTTACTCCAACAATATGGAAGAACACCAGGACATCTATGCATTGTGCTGAGAATGCTAAAATAACATCAGCTCTATGCGAAGTTTAGCAAATGTGACTTCTTCAATGACAAGATTCAATATTTAGGGCATGTGATTTATGTTGAAGGGATTGTTGTAGATCCAGAAAAGATAAAGAAAATTATGGAATGGAGTGTTCGAAAGAACATAGCTGACATACACTCATTTATGGGTTTAGCTGGCTACTACCGAAGGTTTATCAATGGATTCTCCAAAATAACATTTCCTATTACCTCTTTGCAGAGGAAAGGATGAGTATTTAAATGGAATCAAGAATGTCAAAACAATTTTGAGTTACTAAAGGAGCTGTTAACTACTGCCCCTATTCTGAAGGTAGGAGATCCTAGTAAAGAGTTTGAGGTGTGTACGGATGCATGTAAGGAGGGTGTAGGAGCGGTTTTGACGCAAGAAGGAAGAGTCATAGCATATGAATCTAGGAAGCTATAGGACCAAGAACATAGGTACTCAACCTATGATTTGGAGTTAACAGTGGTGGTGCATGCCTTGCGGATATGGAGGAATTATCTGCTAGGTAAAAGGTCCATGCTGAGAACTGATCATAGTAGCTTAACTAGCTATTTTAAGCAAGAAGATCTGAATGCTCGCCAAGCCAGATGGAATTCTTTCCTAAGTGAATTCGATTTTGATATTCAACACGTCAAAGGAAAAGAGAATCGGGTGGTAGACGCTTTGAGCATCAAGTTGCATGGAATTTATGAGTTGTACTTTAATCAGATCAAATTTAATTTTCAAGAATATATTATGGAGGCAGCAAAGGAGGACCCGGAATATCAGTCTTTATGGCAGCAAGCGAAAGATGATGAAAGGCAAGGGAACAATTCGAATATGAACTCATTGATAAGTAGTTCCTAATTTATTGGAAGAGAATATATATTCCAAATCAGAATAATCTAAAAAGAATGGTTTTGGACGAATATCACAGGAGCACCTATGCCGAGCATCCAGGATATCAAAAGATGCTAACATCAATTAGAAAGGACTACTCATGGTCGGGGATGCGAAGGGACATTGTAGAATATTTGACAAAATGTTTAGAGTGTCAACAAATTAAGGTTAAAAACTAGCACCCTGCTGTGTTGCTTCAACCAATTCCAGTGCTTGAATGGAAGTGGGAAGTAATTTCCCTTGACTTTATCACTAGTCTACCTAAAAAGAAAAGGCATAATGATTCGATTATGGTGGTAGTCGATAAACTCAACAAAGTGGCTCATTTCATCCCTGTTCAATCTACTTACAAAACAATACAAATTGTTGACATCTTCATGAAAGAGATCTTCAAATTGCACGGTATACCCCGAGTAGTCATTTCAGATCATGATGTAAAGTTTACATCAACATTCTGGAAGACGTTATTTAGTGGCCTGGAAACACAAACACAATTTAGTACTGCTGATCACCCGCAGAAGGATGGGAAAATAGAAAGGGTAAATCAAGTCTTAGAAGACATGTTGCGCATGTACGCAATGCAACAACTAATGAGATGGGAGGAGTATCTGCATTTGGTTGAGTTTGCATACAATAATGGATATCAAGAATCCCTTAAGATGAGCCCTTTTGAATCATTGTACAAGAGACAATGCCAGACTCCTATAAATTGGAGTAGCCCAGAGAAAAAGATGATGCTTGGACCAGATATGTTAGAAGAGATGGAACGGGAAGTCAAGAAGATCAGGAAGAATTTGAAGGTAGCACAAGACCGGAAAAAGGTTTATGCAGACAAAAAAAGAACCTTCCAGGAATTTGTAGTAGGGGACCATGTGTACATGATAATTAAACCAAAGAAAAGCACTTTAAGGTGGAATGCTTGTGCCAAATTAGCTCCCTGCTACTCTGGACGCTTTGAAGTCCTGGAAAGGATAGGGTCGGTGGCCTATCAATTGGCCTTACCCATCCATATATTAGTACACAACATATTTCATGTGTCATTACTGAAGCGTTATGTACATGATCCCAAGCATATCATAAAATGGCAGGGTATACATGTAAGTCAACAATGTAATACAACTAGAAAAAAATGTTTTATGATTTGAACTGATTAAAAATATTATTGCATGCCGGTAGAACCAAACGTCGAGTTCCAGGTAGAACTGCAGCATATTCTAGATCGGAGAGAAATAACGCTCCAGAAACGAGTCATCCCCAAATTAAAGTGCAATGAAAGCATTTTGGCCCGGAGGAGGCTATTTGGGAGGATGAAAAAGTTGTGTATGAGGCTTATCCAGAGTTTTTCTCAAAGAACAAGTAACACCGAGTGTGTGGGCCCTGTAGTGTTCAAATAAATGGGAAAATCCAAAAGGTTGAGGAAGTCAAAGCAACAACTAGAGCTTTGTTTGAGGTGTATTTGAAAGAGGAAGCTAACAGACAAAAGGATGAATTGGTATTAAAATACATAAAGGAATGCATAGATGACAACATTCTTCCCCTCATTACAGATGCAAAGAGAGAAAACGAGGTTTGGGATATCCTTGAAAGGAATTTTGGTGTAAGGGGGACTAATCAAGTCGAAGATAGAAGTGTCGTACTACCTGTTGTAGAAGTGTTTGAAGATGAAAATTAAGATGGCTCTGTAGCATCGAATCGACAGAGAGAAGAAGAGTTTGATGAATCTCATCACACTGTTGATGGTGTGTTACCAGTAGGAGATGATTTTGGCATAGATAATGTTGCCATTGAAATTGTTGATGTTAACTTTGATGAAGAGAAATTAACTAGCGATGAATGGTTGCAGATGATGCAACAAAAACATGTTATTGATATGTTGTTATTTGGCGAGAGAAACTCAATTGTGTCCAGAAATCAAGTGGAAGAAAACTAGTTTGCAGAAGCAAAGGTGAAGAATCACGATTATGAGGCATTGATAGAGTTAAAGAAGGAAGAAAAGAAGAAAACTCTCATTCCATAGCAGAATGAACAGAACCAATATGGTTCTGAAGATGTTTTTTCATATAAACTTAACATTGATTTTGTGTGTGCAGATATTAGAAGCAACCAAGAAGAAGCAACAAAATATGAAGAAGAAATAAAGTTCCTTGAAGAATGGCTTGAAACACCATGTGTTGATGATGTCCACATATAAGTTGCAACAATAAATGTTGAATACAACATGAAAAATGTTGAAAATTAAAATGTCAATGAAATATTTATTTATTCGAGTCGTGAAGAGATAAAATTATATTATGAACTTATGTTGCAGCAAATTGACAATTATAATATTGATGATAAAAAACAAACTATAGAGGATGAGATGTGGGAGCAGTCCACATATGAAGAAATTTTTGAAGACGTAGAGGACATCCATGGGAAACCTGAAATGATTTTCCATGTTTTTATGATAAAAAAATATTTAACAGTGGACGAGATGCAACAACGAATGAAGAAACTGAAATTTGGAACCTACACCTAAAAGACAAAGATGAAGCAATTTAGATGATACATGATTTGGAAGAAAAGGAAAAAGAAATCTAGTTAAAGAGTTGATGTCAAAGTTTTTGATTCATTGTAATCCTAGCTCAGGCTTAAACCAGCAGGCATGTTTAAGTTATGTTAAGTCAAGGTTAAATTTCCAGTCATAATTAAGGGGGAGTGTCGAAAATCATTACATCTATCATTTCACATACGCACAGCCTCACCATCGTCCATCCCCTCACCTCCTTCATCGCCATGACCAACTCAGATTCAAAGGGGTGCAGCCTCCTTGGCCTATTCAGCGTCGAAGGGGAAAATAACCTACTTTGTTTTGTATAAAAGTAGATGATCAGGCACAGTCCACATGCAGAGCCTGATTTGTAAGGAAGTTGTAGCTACATAGTTCAATGCTTGACATTCTGTAAAATCATGTGTGGTATTATGTTTAATAAAACAACAGTAGCTATGTTTTGAGTGTCGTTCTCTACATTTTTAATTGTTTGAGTTATGTAATATGTTGTTTAATTTGTCTAATATTTCAATTGGTATCGGAGCCACGGGCCTAATGGCTCAGTAGAAGGAGTCTTTGCATTCAAGTAGTTGTGTTCTTGTTATGCTCTATTTCCGAGACATGAATTGAGCCTATTACAATTGTTGTTCATTTTTGCATTAAGAAGGTGAAAGTAGAAGAGTTGAGTGTTTACGCAACTATTTTTTCCATTAAATACAGTGCAACTAAGGTTGAAAATTGTGCCTATAACATTGCGGAAATCGTGCGAGTTGTTGGTTAACTATTAAAATTGAGTTGCATATGTATTATTATATTTCAATTATTGGTGTTGATTCAAATATTAAATACATTGTTGAACATTTTCCGCAAGAGTGATATGCTATATGAGGAGTTGATTATTGTTTGGCTCAATAAGCTCTATGAGCTAGAAGCTACTTCCCATTGAATTTGTTTTTGAAATCGGCTAAGATTATGCTCCTATTCAAACTGTTTGGAGCTATTGGAAAAGGTTGTCGTTGGAACCTGTAGTGATTCAAATCAGTCTGTTGGAATCTATTTTGAAGGAAGAGGCCATAACCCTAGCGTTCAGTTGTTTAAACTGTCGCTGGTCAAGAAAGAATTATTTAGTAAGGTGTCGTAGCCGTGAGCCTGTAGAGCAACATATTAAGGCATATTGTCTGCCACTGTATATTGAGATGAAGAATATGCATTGATGAAATGAATGGTTTTTGTAATTTTTTAAACTCAACTCGAGTCTATTTGCTGAATTTATCAATTGAAGAATATTAGTTGTTTTCATGTTTGTAAGTTTCTCTTTTAACAATGAAATTTTTGTTTAGATTTGGCTTGTTTCAGGGCGAACATTTTACCTAAGTTGATTTTAAAGGTTGATTTATGTGGTTCATCTATTTTAATTGCATGCATATGTTGTAGCTAGAGAGGAAGCTTGTAAGGAAGGATTCATCCAGTTTGTGATAATTTGTAAAATTCTTTGATCCGTTGTTGTGTGATGTCAAACAAAGCTGCACTGCAAAACTCAAGTTGTTGAATTTTTTGATGTTGTTGAGAAGTTAGAAGACAGAGAAGAGAAGTCTCCAAGTTGCACAGTAGTCTTTGAGAGCTATGACTAATTATCAAAGGGGTAAGTGTGCCAGAGAAGAAGAGTTGCTAGAGGCAGCTACTGTAAGCCACATCATGTTGTTGTTGTGAGCAGCCTGTACCACCCTAGCTTATTTTTTTAAATTAAAAGACGAGAAGCGATCAGAAAAGAGCATCGGAAACCAGTGTCATTTCTCTCGCATGTGGGAGAATTTTTGTACCACTCATTGTTGAACATGCTAGAAGTAGGTTTCTGAGTTTGAAAGTTCGTGGAGTGTGTCTGAGTATGGAGGTTGGACATCTGAAGACTATAGCCTATGGTGGAGCATATAATTGACATGTATTCCAAGCATCATGACTCTGTGTATGGAATTTGTAAGCTGAGCGTGAGTTGTTCTAGATCATAAGCCTCTAGTTGAATATGAAGCCATTATGAATTTTCCATGGTGAATCTTGAGCTAACCATGGTGAGTTGGGCCTGTGTTGTGGAACCTTGGTACACACTAAGGCGTGGAGCATTATCACTTTATTTCTCAAGAGTGTTGAGAAACTCTGTTGGTGTATCTGTAGCCTGTTGTTTCAGTGTTTGAAGATGAAAATCAAGATCGATTTGTAGCATTGAATCTATATAGAGAAGAAGAGTTTGGTGAATCTCATCACATTATTAATGGTGTGTTACCAACATGAGTTGATTTTGGCATAGGTAATGTTGCCAATGGAGAAACAACTTAGTCAATGGATCCAACAATTGAAATTGTTGATTTTAACTTTTATGAAGAAAAATTAACTAGTGATGAATCATTGTAGATGATGCAACATAAACATGTTATTGATATGTTGTTATTTGGTGAGAGAAACTCACTTGTGTCTGGAAATCTAATGGAAGAAAACATGTTTGTAGAGGCAAAGGTGGAGAATCACGATTATGAGTTATTGATAGAGTTAAAGGAGGAAGAACAGAAGAAAAATCTCATTCCAGAGCAGAATAAACATAACCAATATGGTTCTGAAGATGTTTTTCTCATATAAACATAACATTGATTTTGTGTGTGTAGATATTAGAAGCAACTGAGAAGAAGCAATAAAATATGAAGAAGAATTAAAGTTCCTTGAAACATGGCTTGAAACACCATGTGTTGATGATGTCCACATAGAAGTTGCAACAATGAATGTTGAAGACAACATGAACGATGTTAAAAATGAAAATGTCAATGAAACTTTTATGTATTGGAGGCTTGAAGAGATAAAATTCTATTATGAACTTATGTTGCGGAAAATTGACAAACAAAACATTGTTGATAAAAAACAAACTATATAGGATGAGATGTGAGACAAGTCCACATATGAAGAAATTTTTTAAGACGTAGAGGACATCCATGGACAACCTGAAATAATTTTCCATGTATTATGATAAAAAAAGATTTAACGGTGGATGAGCTGGAACAACAAAAGAAGAAACTGAAATTTGGAACCTACGCTAGAAAGACAAGGATGAATAAGTTTAGAGGATACAGGATCTGGAAGAAAAGGGAAAATAAATCTACTAAAAGAGTTGATGTCAAAGTTTTTGAGTCATTGTAATCCCAGCTGAGACTTAAACCAATAGGCATGTTTAAGTTATGTTAAGTCAAGGTTAAGTTGTCAGTCGTAAAGGGGGAGTTTCGAAAATAATTATGTTTGTCATTCCACATACGCACTGCCTCACCATCATCCACTGCCTCACCGCCTTCCCCACCATGACCTGCTCAGATTCGAGGGGTGCAACCACCTTAACCTATTCAGCGTCGAAGGGGAAAATAACTGACATTGTTTTGTTTAAAAGTAGATGATCAAGCACAGTCTGGATGTAGAGTCTGAGTTGTAAGGCAGCTATAACTGCATACTTCATTGCTTGATGTTCTATAAATTCATGTGTGGTCTTATGTTTAATCGAATAGTAGTAGATGTGTTTTGAGTGTCGTTATCTGCGTTTTTAACTGTTTTAGTTACGCAATCCACTGTGTACTCTATCCAATCTTTCAAGAATGGAGTGTAAGATGATTTTGGCTATTAAAAGAAAAGGAAAGTCAAGTTTGGCATAATTACAAAATTTTGAACAAACATTGTAATCTTTCGTCACATACCATCATTATAAATAAAATAAATTTAAAAAAGTTTTTAAATTGAATATTATGTATGATAATATTTGGAATAATGCTTACATTAGTATAGAAATAGGATTGGTTTGTTGAGAGGATTGTCTTGTTGAGATATTTTCTCAACAATAATCTCTTACTTTAGAAATTGTTGGATCTCATAAATTATTATTTATGTGACAAGTATCTCGGATTTGTGATTGCATAATACAAATTATTTTTGAGAAATCTATGCGCTATGTCTGTTCCTCCAAATTCCTTCTTGGTATCAGAGCTTGTATGGGCTTGACTCCCTTCAGGGAAAGCCCAAGAAGATAGAAGAGATATGAAAGTTTTATTCTTTGTACATAAATAACATAGTGTGAGACTGTTTAGATTTCGTCTGTGATTTTTTTTTTGTCGTGTGCCTGTGCGTTTGATTTGATTCCCTTGCAGATAGTGGTGAATTAAGAATGTCATAGAGCAAGGCCATCGTGTAATGTAGAAACACATCACTCTTCCCTTACATGAGAGTGGATTAGTTATTGGCTCAGAGTTGACTGTTTGAAACTCACAACATCATCATGGGGAATCAGACGCCTGAAGATCATGTCATGAGATAGTGTTGTTTGATATTATTAGATGAGATCTCAATCAATTAGTGGAAAAAATTTACAAGTCAATGAGTAAAGCTCAGGACTCACTGAAACATATGAGAGTCGTTCCAAACCAGTCTTATTTCAAAAGTGAGATGTGTTGAATTGACTATCATAATTTAGGAGGAAGAGTTAATGGTCGGAGCTTCTCGTAATTTAGTTGCGGGTGAGAGATCAATGACTTCTCCTTTTTCTTATTGTACGATTTACCTTTTTTTCCGACTAACTTGGTTCTGGATTTTAGGGTCAAACAAGTTTCATTAAAGGTTTAGAATTATGGTATTTGTTTTCTTGGTGAAAGTGATTTTTTTTTTTTTTAAGTGATTGTTGAATTCAGAAACTAATGTGAAAATTATACAATTATCAAAGCGTTGTTCATACAAAATTTTCAATTAATTTAGTTTATTGTTTTTAGAAATATTAAAGCATAAAAAGTGAAATATAAAAATGTCATTTAACTTTTTGCAAATAATCTATTAAATTTAAATTATATATATATAACCCAAATTCAAAAAGATTAAAAAAATAAATCCAACTATCTTGACTAGAAACATCCATATATTTATCTTCGTGTATGTTGATATACTAGCAAGTAAAAAGCTCATGTGTATAGTTGATAATAGATCATCCTGTAATAAATAAAAAAATAATTAACTGTTCACTTTCCTTCTCGAGCTAGGAATTGGTATTTTTTAATAATCTAAGTTTGAATAAATTTTTTTTTTTACGAGCTGAAAAAAATCAGTTTGAATTAATGAAATTGAAAATGTTTAATATTAATATTGTACAATCTTGTTATAATAGGGAAATTTAGGTGTGTTGAATTCTTTTTTACATTAACAACGACTCTATTAATTCAAATTGTAAATTTTAGCAAATATTGTTTTGTTAGATTTTTTTGACGGGAAAATGGGAAAAGATTTAGAATGTTCAAATTGCATAAAAATAAGATAAAATAAACAATTATAAAGATCTGAAATTAATATGAATCTAAGTTGGTTATTATCAAATTATATATTATATTATTGTATTATAATATAAAAAATATATAAGAAAACATTTTTAAAAAATATGATAAGTTAACTTTTATAAATGTGGAACATTTTATTATAAAATTATAAAAAAATTATAAAAAATAATAAAGCCATTTTTTTTTAGAAATGTATTTCTCAGTAGAAAACTTGTTTTTAGAATTAAAGTCATATTTATTATCTCATTAGAAAGAATGTTTGGTTTTGAATAAGTTTCTTTCAATTAAAACTCAAATAAAAAAAATGGTATAATAGTTTATTAATATGTTGATATATTATTATGAATAAGCTTAAAAGATGAACATAGATATGTAGTAATGTACTTTCTTTAGTTGTTGGAGCAGACTCCTTGTGATTGTTTAACCTCACTTAGTGTGATTATAAAAGTTAAGAGACAAAATTAATCTAATAATGCAAACATATGGATGGAAACACCATAATTAACACGACATTTAAGAGAATGCAAATGGGATTAATAATAATGAGTACAACCCTATTGTGAATGTAAAACACAATATCTATTATTATATAAAATAACTATTTTACTAGTTTTTAAGACTTTTAACAAGTTGATTGTTATTCAACTATTACACTTTCTTAGTAAATTAAAAGAAATGGAGTGATATCATAAAGTCAAGCCCATCTACTATGGTCCCTGTACTATTATGAAGTAGGGTAGTGTGAATGCATGTCATTTAGATTTTCCTTTCCAAATTTGCCTCCACAATGTGGTTAATTTTAATGATCAAGCCCTATAAATCTCCTATTATGCAAGAGGAAGTTCACATTTCCCACCCACCTGATAAAATTTTGGATTTTCAGTAGTTGTTGGAGGAAGACACACTACTATATCTACACACTTGCTCCACTTTTTAGCATCAGAATATGACACATCTTGTTGGGAACCAAATCCAACTTCGTTCGTAGGACAAATGATTTTCCCAGGTTTCTTTTGAACATAGCTTCCCCTCCCTTTTTGAGAAAATGTGGTCATTTTTAATAAAACAATGAAGAACTATTGATGTGCCATGTTTGGCAATCATTTATAGTTATTTGTAGGATTATAAAGACATGCTTAATCTTGAGCACTATGCATTTTCAATTTATATTATTTCTTAGTTAGAGTTGACTTTGTCAAAATTATTCAGATTTGATCTTAAGTAAAATCTTATAAAAGACATTTGCTCAGAAACGTAAGATACATATGTTTTTGGAATCAATATTCTTGTGCATTTTATGTTTTGCAAGTCTTCGTCTTTAACATTTGAGTGTTATGGCTTATCAATCAGCCAACCATTTGATGAAGAGAGGTAGATCCAGTGGTCTAGCAGTTTGCAAATGGGAAAGAGTTTGATATCACCTCTAGAGCTCCCAAAATATTCATTGATTTGGGTCGTCATATTCAAGAGGACGAATTAATGGCAAAGTATGCCCCTACATAATAGATTTTTATATGTCACGATTCTTTTCCAATTTATGATTACGGTGTTTCCTTCGCAACATCTCATGCAATTGCTAATTAATTATTAATTGAGTTTGTGATGAAGTTGACACTAATCATTATTATTTAAAGTTAATTTCATTTTTTCTGAGTTAAAATTAATTTTCGGGGTTGAATTCAATGTAATATAAGAATAATTATAATATAGTTTATATATAAATATGTAATTGATTCTGAATTAGATTTAATAGGGTGTTTGATGAAATAATTTGCATCGTCCTCATTCAAATCGCAACATAAAAATAACTATATTATTTTATATATAAATACGTAATTGATTATTAATTAAATTTAATCAAAATAGTTGCGTAAAATCATTTTCGTCCATTCCATTTAAAGTCAATTTTTTAAAACTAAAAGAATCTATTCTAAAAGAATGCCTTCGCTTCATGAACCGTTGGTGGGTTAAGTGGTAGGATGGGAAGCTGCGTTGCCGGGCTGTATTTGATTGTGACACGGAGGTCTATTTCTCACCGTGAAAAGCTCCGTAGGCAGCGGTGCACATGCTATTCGTCAGATCTTTCCTCACACGATCAGTCAATGCGTACGGGTTGGGGGCCTTCGTTTTGTATACGGTCAAGGAGAGGCAGAATATTCTGTATTCAGGCTGGCATCATATTCTGTGTTCGGGCCGACTCTCGTTGAAATGAGAGCTGGGGCGGAGGGTTGGGAAGAGATGTGCAAGTGGATGTGAAATGAAATTTGATTTCAATTGTTATCACTATAATTTTTTTTTTTATGGCTAGGGTAAATTAGAATATTTTCAACTATAACTTCCTAAGACATTGTTTGTTTCATTTTCACGATCATTGTCAATTGACTTGTTCACAGCTCATTTAATTTAATTTTCACAAATAATATGTTCTTCGATTTTAAGTAATTATATTATTTTATAGGTTTGCTTATGAATTAGGTTTAATTGCTTTTAGTGAAGGTATTTGGGAGGAATAATTTAGGTTCTCTCCATTCAATTTGATTTTTTACCAATAAAGTGTGGTTAATTGCTTTTAGTGAAGGTATTTGGGAGGAATAATTTAGGTTCTCTCCATTCAATTTGATTTTTTACCAATAAAGTGTGGTTAAATTTAAAGTCATATAAAAATAATAATATTATTTTATATATAAATATATTATTGATTGTTAATTAGATTTAATTAAAATGATTGAGAAGAATGATTATCATTTTTTTCATTCATATTCATTTTTTAATTAATTTTGCACTTTAATAATTTCACACATTATTATATGCTTTAAATTACATTATGTATTATAAATATTTTAATGAAATCTTAATGATATTTATAGCATTTGGTATAGGAAACACACTTGGAAATGAGGTTCAAATTAACATCCAATGATCTTTGTGAAATCTCAATATAGCCATTAGTTGATGCATGGACAAAACTATTTTGATGTTGTAACATTTTATGTTTTCCATTTTCCATATCATTATTGAAGGAAACTTGGAATTCTCCGAGGAGATGAGGGGAATTAAAGAAAATCAAGAGCGAGAAGGAAAAGAAAGCATGAGAGAGAGGCACACTAGAGAAACAATCCCAAAACATTGGAAAGGGGTTATGAAAGCAATACTAGATACACAATTACACTTGGAGCTCTGAAAACTTGGGGTGTTTCCCCTATATTGATGTGTTTGTTCATTAGACTGTGGTATCCAAGCTTGAACGGCCAATGGGAGGCTTAGTGGAGGTTTAAACTATAAATGATTTTTGAGTAAGCTAATAGACCACTAAGTTCTTGCTAAATATGTTGATAAACCACTTAATGTTTGTTGAATGGGCTGATAAAACCACTCAGGTGCTTGTTGCAATTCTGATAAACCACTAGGAAAGGTAGTTGAACCACTGTGGTGCTTTCTAGGAAGGTTGATAAACCACATGGAGAGTGGGATAGGATATCCTACAATGCTTACCTTGAAAATATAGTTGATGATCCATCTATATAATAGATGCAGACTCATGGAATTGAGCAATACGATAGTTGAGCCTTGGGTGAAGTCACTGAGAAAGCTTCCATTCATGCTTTGGATCTAGTTCGGGGTTATTCAACTATAATAAATATTATGGTGTAGCTGGCCTATGGTTGGGTTGAGAGTTGAAGTCCCTCTTTTAGCTGCTAGCCATTTCAAGTTATTTAGATAACTAAAATTACGTGTACATAAATGAACTTATGGTTGATGAAATTGTCTATTATGTTATTAAAAAATTTATGGATCAACATTACTCATGGAATATTGTTGGATTCATTGCATGCTCATGGTGAATGAGTTGCCTTATATGTCCTTATGGTTATGTGAATTTATGGAACTATGTGATGCTTATTATCTTCATGAACTACAAGCTTAATTATATGAATATATATCTGGTTATAAGAGGCCTTTCTGCTAACTTGTTACTAACAATGTTTCAAATCTCATGTGTTTCATGGTAAATGAGGATTCAGTTAAGTGTTGTTAGTCACTTTATTTAAGAGTGATGTGATGATCCTATGGTATATGCACTCTTGTATATTGTTTGTGATATCATGAGGTACATTGATAAAAGCTTGGCATGAAGCTATCTTAGGAAATCTATATTTTTGGTGCCCATCTATTTCGTTACCAATCGATACAATCGATAAACTCCCATTCATGCACATTGAAAATGTTTCAATGTTTCTATTAAATCCTCAAAGAAGCCACAGTTAAAATGAATATTTACCCAAATTTTTACAACAGCCATGGCGTCTAACTTAACTTATTAACCATGTGACCGAGGCTAGTAATCTAGTGCACAAGATATTAGACCTTGGATATCAAAACTTCCTTCATATTCTACTATCCTGATTTTCCCCCGATGTCTCGAGAAGAGACAAAATATATGGAAAGAAATTTATTATCTATTGGAGATATCAACCGATGGAAGCACTCACCACTCTCCATTGCTTGAAACTTTCTGCACTCCCCTGGTGGGGTGGTGGTGGTAGACATAATTACAAATGATGGTAATTTTTTGTCTTCCATATTTGTTGGTTGATGAGTCTTCCCAATGCTCATCGTGTAGTTCTCGCTACCAAACTCTAGTGGCCACTCCCATTTCTTCATTGCCTCTCAGAGGGAAATGCTGGAAAATGGAACAATAGTTGACGAGAAGACTTCGGTATGTCAGGGTTGTTAGTTGAATAGACCACTCACCATTCATTGGATCACCCATTGATCATATAATGGCCATATCAACATCAATTCTTTGATTCTAGCCCCCTTTGGTCCATTATGAGTTAATGGGGGGACGTGGGCTTTAGTATCGAAACTCTAGTTGTGGGACCCTTCTTAGTCAAAGTGTTGGTTCAAGATAGTATGATCGTCATGGGGTTAAATTTACAATCCTCGTTCACCTTAGGGGCCCCTTGGTTCACTATGAGTTATCGAAGGGGAGGGGGGTATGAAACAATAACCCAAGCCTCCATCACAAAACCCTTGACACTGGCGCTGAAATCTGCATAAATGGGAAACCCTACAAAGCACGATGGGAAAGGCCATGTGGGCCTACACCATGGGCTAATGTGGAAATGCCACATGGGTTTGAGAGACACCATGTGGAATAATTGTAGATACCTAATGTGGATGTGGACTTAGGTTATGCTGGTGTGGCGACACCATGTGGACTACACATGAATGCCACATGCTTCACTTTTATGACGTCGCTGCCATGTGGTAGTGCAATGTTGATGTGGCCTTATTTGTAGAAATTTATAAACACAATAATGTATTTCCAAATTCTCGTGATCTAACAATTTAATCCTTATGTTAAATACATAATCCTTCTACTTAATTCTTTGTGGAAATTAAATCGCCAATTGTAAACACATGAAGAAAAATCAATCACACATAACAAGATGTTTTCCCAGGAAAGCTTAAAGCTAAAAAACACAACTATCATATACTATGTATATCAATGGCTCATGAAACAATCTCATATATCTCATACAAAGCTTAGCTCATAGAGCTCTTAGTACAATATACAATCGTCTCACACTATCTTGCAGAAATTTGCACCTCATTTTGATTTACTGCCTCTTGTAAACCTGCCTCCTTCTTCATCCACGCTGAAGAAAACCACTGAATGAATTTGACTTACCTTGCCTTAACGAGCAATGGACATAGGGGATCATCAATGTGAGTGTGGATGCATTGAATGCTCCACTATAGTCTATGAATGAAGTCCATCTCACCCTTTCACCTATCTCTCCATGGGTCTCCTTGGATACGACATGCAAGTAGTTAACTATTGTGTTGTTCGGCTGCAAGTAAGACACTACTTGTGAATTAATTAAATAATTAATTCACTCATATTTCACTAGTGTATGTTCGGTTACAACTAGCACAACTGAGTTTAACTCACTAAACTGAGTTAAACTAAATAAAAACTCACATAACTACTCTTCCAACTCTGTTACAACTTTGCCACAGTCAGTTATAACTAAGTCCTCCATGCATGAGTCACCAACCACCCTAGGAATTGCGTAATTCCTTCAGCCCACTGATGTGCCACATCTGTTCACTGAAATTAAGTGCTCCAAGAGAATAAGTTATTATTTATTGTCTGATTATTATTAAGAGCTAATAATAATCGACATGCATTCTAATTTTAGACAGACGATCTATAAATAGACTTCACCCATACATCTAAAAATAGAAACACATCTAAAATAGATTTTTCTCAACCATCTAGAATCAACCTCCTGCTAATTTTAGATTTTTCTCAACTTGTCTAAAAATAGACATACAGCTAAAAATAGCCTGTGTGGGCCCCACCTAGTTTAGGTGCTTATTTTTCACTAGGATCAAGGATGATGTTTTTGGATGCCACTTTCATTGTTTCTTGTTTCAAAATTCAACACTCCCTCTCAACAAGAAAGGATTGTCTTTGCATGTGCCCTACAACTCCATGCAACTCTTGTATGCAACACTTCTGAAACTGAATAGCCTCCAAACAACTGAATCAGTATAATGCATCTATCATCAAAGTCTTCGAATTTTTCTTAGCTACTACACATGTCTTCAGGAACCAATGCGCTGTTGAACTCTACACCCATGCACTCTGCACTTGTTTTCAACTCTGATCCGCGCTCCAGTATCCAACATTGTCACTTTGATTTCATGTTCTCACGACATTTGAATGCATCAATCCAACTGATCCTGCTACTGCTGCTCTGTGGGCTCCTCATAGCTAGGTTCGATTCATGAGGTCCACACCATCTCAATGAATCCTTCCCAGAAATTTCTTCTTGGGATTATCCATGCATGTCGCCTCACCTCTCACCTGGTGGTATAGTTGCATGCACTCCCTCTGCCCATCTGGCACACAATTTATCTGCATGAGTGGTTTCTCCCACTCCATGATACTCCGCATATGGCTACTCCACATCTTGAGGTTCACTCTTACCTTCATGCAAATCCTGCTCCCTCTCAAGCTTCAATTGCATGGCTTTCTCACACTTCCCAACAGTAGGAAGCTCCGTAGAAATTCCATCTACTTCAAGTCTGTAGAGATTCTTAACTCGAATCCCCACCTTGTTGGCTTTCCCTGTTGCTTTTTGTCACAAGAATACTTTCCCTTCACTAAAGACAACATCATAGCCTCTATCCTCTAACATTGCGACTAAGATTAAATTCTTCTTTAAACTTGGAACATGCACAACATCTTTTAAATGAAGGATTTTTCCTGACACCCTCTGAAAGGTAATGGTACTAATGTTGGTCACACTGTATTGCCCATCGTCACCCAACTCAACATGCATCTGGAGATCTTTCTCCACCAAGTCACTGAAAAGTTTCTCATCTCTCGTCATGTGAAAGGAAGCACCACTATCAAAGTACCACCTTGATCCCAATGCACTAGACACCATGAATGCGATCAATGAGAAGTCAAGCTCAAATTGTGAGGCAAGAGCCTCACCAGCTGCAGCTCCAGCAACCATATTGTTCTTATTCTTATGTGGACAATTTGTGGCAATATGTCCAAACTCATGACAGTGAAACCACTTCACTTTGGACATGTTGTGCTCCTTGCCATATTCACCAGCCTCAGATATAGAATGAAATTTCTTCCCCTTCTTCTTCTTTGCCTTGGCAGCCAAAGCACAGTCCTCTTCATTATCATGCTTTGATGAAGAGCCATCCCTGGTGTTCCACCTTATCTCCTCCTGCACTAGATCTGACCAAAGTCGCTCCCAATCCGGCAGTTTTTGCTGTCCATTGACAGAGTCTTCATAACTGTGCCAACTCTTAGAAAGTCCAAGGAGAGCCAAGCTCACCAAATCATCATCCGCAACACTGACTCCTACACTCCCAAGCTCATCCCTGAATTGGACAAACTTTGTCAAGTATACCGGAATAATGTCGTTCTTCTCCATATTTATTTTTCTGAGTTTATCCTTCAGTGCCAATTTCCTATGGTCGCTACTGCTTTGGAAAATATTCGTCAAAGCCTTCCACATAGCATATCAAGTAGCTTTCCCATGAAGGCTTGACACAATATGGTCTTTCACACCGTCCAACAGAATCCTCATCGCGCTTGCTACTTTCTTTTTCCATGTGTCAAGTATTGCAGCATTCGCCAAAGTGGGCTTAGGAACATCTCTCTCGATGCATTCCTTCAAGCCATTATCTTTGAGCATTTCCTCCATCCTGTCCTTCCAGACTATGTAGTTCGAGTTGCCCTCGAGTGCATACTCCAATGGAAAACCATTGAAAGCCATTTCGATGTTTACTCAACTGTCGCACCAAGAAATTCTTGCAGCAATATTGAATTGTTTCCACCAATGAAAGCTTATCCTCGCTTCACTATTACAATCTCTTCAGTGATTAACACTGCTCCGATACAATGTATAAAATTTACAACACAACTCCGATACCATGTAGAAATTTATAAAAACAATAATGTTTTTCCGGATTCTCCTGATCTAACAATTTAATCCTTATGTTAAATACATAATCCTCCTACTTAATTCTTTGCAGAAATTAAATCGCCAATTTCAAACACATGAAGAAACTCAATCACACATAACAAGATGTTTTACAGGGAAAGCTTAAAGCTAAAAACCCCAACTATCATATATTATGTATATTACTGGATCATGAAACAATCTCATATATCTCATACAAAGCTTAGCTCATAGAGCTCTCAGTACAATATACAATCGTCTCGCGCTGTCTTGCATATATTTTCACCTCCATGAATTAATTTATTGCTTCATGACAGCCTGCCTCCACTGCGCAATCCCTACTAAAGAAGAACCCTAAATGAATTTGACCTTACCTTGCCTTGATTCCACAATACTCATAGGCATCTCCAATGTGTGTGTGGATGCATTGAATGCTCCACTATAGTCACAAAAATAGTCCAACTCACCCTTTCACCTATCTCTCCACTGGGTCTCCACTGGATCTGACATGCAAGTAGTTAACTGCTATATTTTTTCAATTGCAAGTAAGACACTACTTGTGAATTAATTAACTCATCTCTCACTAGTGTATGTTCAGTTACAACTAGCACAACTGAGTTTAACTCACTGAACTGAGTTAAACTAAATAAAAACTCACATAAATACTCTTCCAACTCTTTTACAACTTTCCATTGTCAGTTATAACTAAGTCATCCATGCATGAGTCACCAACCACCCTAGGAATTGCATAATTCCTTCAGCCCACTGATGTGCCACATCTATTCACTAAAATTAAGTGCTCCAAGAGAATAAGTTCTTATTTATTGTCTGATTATTATTAAGGGCTAATAATAATCGACGTGCATTCTAATTTTAGACAAGAAATCTATAAATAGACTTCGCCCATACATCTAAAAATAGAAACTCATCTAAAAATAGATTTTTCTCAACCATCTAGGATCATCCTCTTGCTAATTTTAGATTTTTCTCAACATGTCTAAAAATATACATACACCCAAAAATAGTCTGTGTGGGCCCCACCTAGTTTAGGTGCTTATTTTTCACTAGGATCAAGGATGATTTTTTTGGATGCCACTTTCACTGTTTCTTGTTGCAACATTCAACATTATTTCATTGGTAAAAATTCAAGAGGGTATAACATTAAATCCAAGAGTTCGATTAAGATAAATTTTATATTTACAGAAAACTTTCAATCAAATAGATATGATGGTTGTATCAAATTTTAATTTTGCAAATTTTTTAAAAAGGAGGATTTTTGTAACCCCATCTTCATAAAAAACCTTGGAGGTCAAGTTAATTTAATAAGTAACACCTCCCACAACTTGAGGTATTATAAGGGGGTGATAGGGAATGTTACATCTTCTCACCTTGCACCTCCTCCTTATCATTCCCATACTTCTGGTAATCAAGGA
The DNA here is from genome assembly GCA_034641835.2 of Pinus albicaulis. Classification (NCBI taxonomy): domain Eukaryota; kingdom Viridiplantae; phylum Streptophyta; class Pinopsida; order Pinales; family Pinaceae; genus Pinus; species Pinus albicaulis. The sequence continues at coordinate 1,328,293,492 of CM076578.1, forward strand.
GCTTTTCTGTTGTAGTGATAGTTGTTATGAGTCTAGAAACCTTGTTCATGACTTCCGTTTTTTCTCATGGTTGGAGATTTTTTATAAAGACATACATATTATACATACTATGCATATCCCTAAGTTCCAATATAAGCCCTAAGAATTCCTAAATGTAGGTCTATATCTTCTCGATGTGTTTTGATTCCCTCAGATGATCCCTTGCCACCCATTCCTAATTCCTCGGTCCAAACTACACATGTAAATTATGACCCCTCAAGCGTGCGACATCGATGTATTTCGCTTCTACCTCATGAAGTACAGAGTTATTCCACCCAAACTACACCTCATAGCAAGTCTATTTATATAGTCTCTATACCATTAGTTACTTAGCATAAATTCATAACTCTTGGATATAGTGCAAGTAATCTTACTATCTCATTTCTTTGAGTTAATATTGTTATTCATCAATCAATCATGTGCATAACATGCAAGATACTAAATCATAAAAAATATCATCATATAATTTTTATACAAATGGTCCTCCAAAATTTTGCTACTCATAACGAGTCACAATACGAAAATTCTTCTAATTCAATGGCTTGATTCATAGGGGTACATAGCCAAAACCCAGAAGACAACAAGGAAAAACCTTCCCCACATGCTCGGACACTACTCAGGTCATCTTGGTACCTTAATGATCCCATTGGGGTCAACTGTCACCGTGTTCAACCTGTATCTTGCTTTGGTCCTTGTCCCACTCAGGTTTACACAACTACAGATAGTCAAGCTCATCATTCTTCATATTAGCTCTTCCTCACACTCCTCACTTGGTTCTTGAAATTTTCTTTAAATTTGTTTTCTTCACAATTCGCTTTGGGTTGCTCTCCATATTCCATTGTTTTTCTCCTCACTCGTCGTGTGGTCTACTTATATAGTGCTCGAATTAGCACCCATCTCCCCCATACCACTGATATCTCGGGTTAGTATCGTTGCACATCATGGGATTTGCATCTGGACGACCCCATTGTCCCACGTTCATCTTCATATGTAACCTCATTCACCAATTTACCTTGGTCATTCCACCCATCAATCGGTCCACATTGTCTCAATTCATCTCCAATTGACTCTCCTTCAGTCAGTACACCACCATATTGCCTCATCTTGGTTGACACCCCTTTAGTTGAACATGCCCCATGCTTGATTGGTTCGTTACACCTTATCACACATGCACCCAATACTTGATCTGATCACATCGCACGCGACATGCTACCCATTGCTTAGTCACTCGTCCTGAGGGCATGTGGTGCCACCCATGGGTTGTCTGTGATACCTACTCATGGTTTTCACCCATCACTTAGAAAAAATTTATGCTTATTCATCCACATCTACCATGCCACCAACCCATCGATACCTTCCCAACGGAAGCCCCAAGTGTCTATATTTCAGCAACTTGTGTTGGCATGCCCTCGCCTAGCATCCACTTCGTCACATTTCCTATGATATATTTGTCAAAAATCATTCGACGATGATTTCTCCCATGGCACATGCCTTACTTAAAGACACACGTGAATTAGTGGTAAAAAATACTCTTTTGTTTTGAATTAAGTTTTATTTTTCTATATAACTTATTTAAGATAGTTTAAAACAAATTTTGACTTGTAAGGCACAGTCTAGGTGAAGTATTTCCAAGTTGGTGAGCCATTAGTAAGAAAAACACAGGTTCCGCACAACTAGATATCGTAGGGCCCTTAAAATCAGGAGAAGTTTCTAGAGGTGTGACATGAAAAGTACAATGTGACATAACCATTAATGCCACAAAAAGAATGTCATGATCTAAAATAAAAAATAAGGAATTTCAACTATGGCTAACCAAAATCAGCAAAATTCAATGCATCATCACCTTTGATGAAAATTTTTATACATTGCAAAGATTAAGTTGCAATGTCACATAACCATGGATGGACATCATAATCCAAAATAATCCAAGAAAAATATTGCAATGCAACAAAAGCTTTAATGAATGTCATAATGCAACATCAACTTTGATAAAATTTACAATATCACATCACCATTAATAATGAACCATAATCCACCATAATGAACAATGACCAACCAAATTCAACCAAAATGAACATGATGATGACCCTCATAATGCAACGTAACCATTTGGTATTGGGAACATAGAAATTTGACATATGTCGGTGAAGAACAATGTTGCAATTTAACAAAACCATTGAGGAATGTGATTTTGAACAACCAAATTCAATGTAACATAGCCCCTCAATGAATGTCACAATGCAACATATCCATTAAGGAATGTGGCCATTTAACATAAAGTTAAAGAAAAGGTGAATGTCACAATCCAACATGCTCCTTGATGAACTTTGCATCGTGATGAAACCCTTAATTAACGTTGCATCTAACATCACATTTGTGACCACCATAATGCAAAATTCCTTACTAAACGTCACATTGTGACAATAACGAATGAGCATCACAATGTATCATAAGCCCTTAGACGAAAATTACAATGCAACAAAAGCCCTAATGAAAGCCACAATACAACAATAGCCATATTTCTATCAAATCTAAATCATATTCAAACATGATCAACAATAACCATCTATATTAAAACATAGTTCAACTTAGTAATTCATGGTCAAATACAATTAATAATGGTCAAGAATAGTCAAGCACAATCAAGAATAGTCAACTATATTCAAACATGCCCAACAACCATGATCAACCATATCTAACCATACAAAAATGGAACATGGTCAATCATAGTCAACCATAATCAAACATATCCAACCATGGTCAATCATGCTCAAACATAATTAACCTTGATCAAAACATCCCATAATGAAATATGATTAACCATTATTAAATGTAATCAACTATGATCAAGTGAATCAAAATCAATTATTGTTCAACATAATCCAACAGAACCAGCATTATTAATCATAATTACATTATTAACGTATTAAATTATAGTTAAATACAATCAATCATAAACCATGATTAATCAAAATCAAATATAATTAACCATATCCAACTATATTAACCCTAATAAACCATAATCAAAATATAAGCTCAAATCTCTCCTGATTTGACCTTAATACCTGCTGCATCAAATCTCTGTGCCTTCTTCGTCTTGGTGGGCTTCCATTAGATGGATATAGCTTGCCTGACGAGGGACATATTCATGGGAACCAATTGTCCATGTCGATAAATCGAAACAATCCTCACCGAAGCCTTCGATTCCCGGCTGCTGAGTGAGTAACAAATATTTGGACAGCATAGTTTAAGAAAAGGGTGGAAATGGAAGACTAGTTTTCGCTTTTCCATTTTATATGCCTTTTGAAGCAGTGTAGAGAAAAAGCATATACAACTGTACTCCTAACAACCGTGTTTTCTCTCGCTCTGAAATAGTTGTCAATCCAGAAAAATTTGAGAGGATGACAATAACTACCATGTGAAGATTTGCTTGACTCACGATGCTAAGAGGATGACAGTAACAACCATGTGAAGATTTTTTTGACTAATGTTCCCAACCCATTTAGGTTTTGCATTTATATAATTACAATCACGTTATATTTAGAAAATCATAATCGCTTGTAGAGAACTAATCTTACCAAATGTCTGCGTAGCATATTAAAAATGCCACTAAAACGTTTTATATGTCATGCGCATGACAAATGAAAAGGGCCTGTCAATTATTGTTTTACTAAAACCCTTCGAATGAAGAGAGACACTGAACCTTTGAACTCCCATGTCGAGATACTCGACCTTCAACTCCCATCGTTAAAACATTCTTAAATGGCGTGGTGAATCTAGGCTCCATACTAATAAAAGCAATTTATCATATAGGTGCATAAACATGTCATTGTCCTCCTTTTGTGATAAGCATTCAATTGTTTTATTTAAGCATCTATGTAAATGGTTGAATTTAAAGTAAATAGAAGTAATTATATTATTAGGCCGATAGGCTTTCTCTTATGAAAGAGATCACTTTTTTTATTTTCAACACTTCTTATCTGGGCACGACACCTGTTACTCATTTAAAAAATGACACCTGTGGATGTGCGGTGGGCTTTCACAATCTCCTTGTTCAGAGCTATTCCTTTGAATATGAAGTTCGTTATTATTTGCATAAATCTCTGACCCTCACGATGCATAAATCTCTGACCCTCATGGAAATCGAGTTGAATTCATAAATGGCACTGTCGTTATGAAGCGGCTTCGTAACGGAATCAATTTCACCGGCGTCAATAACTTTTCAGTTGATGTGACAAATCCTGAAAGAGCAGATGCAAAGGCGGGACAAATGAAAGCCGGTTTTGATGGTATAATATTGATACATGGCTTTGGGGGAGGAGTTTTTTTCTTGGAGGCATATTATGAATCCTTTGGCCAGACAAACTAATTGTTCTGTTGCTGCATTTGATCGACTTGGTTGGGGACTGACATCTCGTCCTTCTAGAACAGAATGGGAAGAAAAGGAAATGCATAATCCATATGAGCTTCAATCTTAGGTGAAGACCATCAAGCCAACTACTTTCCTAATTTTCCCCAGCTTTCTATTATGTCTTTTTTTTATCGATTCAGAGTTTTTCTGACTTATTTCTTATGATTTTAACTTTTACAGGTCAATTTGTTGTTTTCGTTCTGTCGTGAAATCAGGTTTTCATCAATTGTTCTTGTGGGTCATGATGATGGCGGCTTGTTTGCCTTAATGGCAGCTGAAAGAGCACATTCCTATAGAGATGTTCATCAGGTAAGTTTAAACTTTATACTATCTATTGGGGTATCTTTATTTATCCATGTCTATATTTCCAAATTCTTAAAATGGCACTTTTTGAATGTTGCAGGTAGAAGTTAAAGGTGTTGTGCTTGTTGGTGTGAGCCTCACAAGAGAAGTAGTGCTAGCATTTGCACTGATTCTGTTGCACACATCTCTCGGACAACATACGTTGTGCCCTCTTCTACGTATAGAGATAAACCAAGTTTCTAATCGTCGTGCTTGGTTTAATGCAACAAAATTAACATCTGATGTTCTTAACCTTTACAAGGTATATAATTAGTAAACATAGCTTTGCAGTTCTGTAAACAAAAAGTTTCCTTTTGCATTTAGAAAATATAACAAGTTAAATATGATGGTTGGATATGATGCAGGCACCATTATGTGTAGAAGGGTGGATTCAACAAAATTAACATTTGATGTTCTTGACCTTTACAAGGTATATAATTAGTAAACATAGCTTTGCAATTCTGTAAAAAAAAAATTTCCTTTCGCATTTAGAAAATATAACAAGTTCTATGATGGTTGGCTTTGATGCAGGCACCATTATGTGTAGAAGGGTGGGATAAATCTCTTCGGGAAGTTAGCAAGTTGTCCTCAAGCTCCATGCTTTCCCCACATAGTGCTACAGAATTGTTATAAAAATTAAAAGATTTGCCTGTGCTGATAGCTTTCGGTGTAGAAGATATTTTATCTCCACTTAAATCATCTCAAGTATTAGCAATGAAACTTCCTAATTCTGTGAGTAAAATTCATTTCTTTAAAATATGACATGATTTAATATTAAGCATTTGTTAAAGTGCTTGACTCTAACACACAGCTGGTTTTCATATTGCAGAGACTAGTACCAATCTCTGGATGCAGGCATTTACCACATGAAGAATGCCCCAAAGCATTATTGGCAGCCTTGTTAACTTTTCTCTCAAGATTGTTCAATGTTTCATCACAACTTACAGGTACAGTATGAGAAGTAACATGGCATAGGCAGATGATATTTATTTAAGTGTTGGGTGTGAGTCTTAAACATCCCGAAGTGGAGGGTATTTCCGAAGGACAAGTGCAACGCCTGCACACAGTCAGATGGAAACCATTCATACTCTTTGGGCAGCGCATTGATTTCCACGCGGTAGAACACTACTATTTGATCATGCATTCTTTGCCAATGTGACTGGCATATTTATTCATTAAAATTTGCAAGTTCAGAGTGCAAAGTTATATGTACACTTTGTGCATGTTCATCTTGTTCAACAATGATGACTGGTGAACCCAAGAGCATACATTTGCAAAGGAAGCCAATGGCATCATCATAAAGGCGAATTTTTCGAAGTGTGTAGGGATTTTGTGTAACTTTACATGTGAGTTGGAGTTTGTATATATTGAGGAATTGAGTGGCTTGTGTATACTTTGTGTTTGATTGGCACAAAAATATGCTATTATTGAATCATCTGTTGTTTTGATTCAAATGGAAAAAACAGTAATCCTGCTGAAGGAACTGATCTGGAATTGTTTGATTGGGTAGTATCTGGAATGACAATCAATCATGTCATACAATGATATACTGTGTAATGTTGTAATATTCATAAATTCCAAGCCAATGGTGGATATTTGGCAGCATTCTGAGGTTGCTTATGGCATCTTTTAAAGATACTAATTACTTTTATTTGCTTCTCTCACCTGAGTAAAAATCGAGTTTGTTATTATGTCAAGTGTTCTATTGATTGCCTAATTGGAGAGTGTCGTTAGTGTAAGTTTCCAATTCATTAAAAACTAAGATATGCGTAGACGGTGCAATAAAATATATAACGTATAATATAATGGTCTGAGGTAGAAAATATATATAAAAAAAAACGAAATCTTTATAAACAGAACTACCAAATTTTCATAATGATACCCCGTCATGTATAAATTTCCTTATTAAAAATAGGCTACAATAGGGGGAAATTTTTTCTATCAGCTCTCTCTGGAGCGTATTTCCTATCTCAATTCCTCTGGCATATCCCAGCTTTGCCATGCCTCTTCCTCTAGCTCTCTAGCTTTATCTCCTTGTTGCTGGAAAAGTTCTCATTTTTGGGTTTGCAGGGCTCCCTCGTTGTTGAATGGGATACTTTTATCAAAATTTGGGTTTGCAGGGCTCCTTCGTTGTTGAATGGGATACTTTTATAAAAAATCGCTAGTATAGCAGGCTTTATTTCAAAAATGAAGAAGATTCTATCGAATGGAGATAAAACACCTCTACAGGGCAGGTCACTACCAATCAGGCCTATGCTTCCATTTATGCCTCCTCCCTTGACCAGAAGGACATTTGGTGGCACAAGAAGATCTGTGCATGGACCTTACCGCCAAAGCTCAGATGTTTTGTATGGCTTGCCCTGGAGATGCGAATTCTCAGTTGGGATAACTTGTCTTGCAGGAGTTTCTTGGGTCCTAATGTCTGTTATCTCTGCCTGAAAGGGCTTGAATTGGTAGATCCCATTTTCTTCAAATGCACCTCTTCTTCTCTTTGGTGTGATGTTTTATCTTCTCTCAATATACAGGCTGATGGTCTTCATCTTTCCTTTGAATCTTGCCTCCACTAGTGGGATATAAATATGGCTATTTACAAATCTCTGCTTGTCTTCATTGTCCGGGGAATATGGAACTCCACAAAAAGATTTTAATTAATTGAGTTAATGTCACTGAATTATTGATGTTGCTGTATTATTTAAGTATTGTTAGCCATATAAGCTTTTAATTAATTGAGTTGATGTCACTGAATTATTGATGTTGCTGCATTATTTAAGTATTGTTAGCAATATAAGATATGGAATATGAACACTTATGCACCGTATTATAATGGGCGTAGACATTTTAACTATTATTTTATTTATGTTTCTTTTAAATTATCACAATTTAACTATCCTATCGGCCTCTCTTTGCACCTTTTGGGGCAACTTCTAGTTTTATAGGTTTACAACTCGCATATTGTTTTTAAAATAAACAAATATAATATTTTATATCTAAATAACTAATTAGGTTTATTGATTATCATTTAGATTTATTAATTAAAGTAATTGGGAAAATTATTTTTTATCTTTTTCATTTAAAACTAATAATTTTCAAAAATTGCATATTATTAATTAACATTCTATTAAAATTATTATATATTTCAAATTAATACATAATATAAATTATAAACATTTTGATAAAATCTTAATTGTATTTAAAGTAATGTTATGATAAATTTACTTGAAAATGAACTTGAAACAAACATCGAATGCGATGTATTTATGAAATCTCAATAAAATGACTAGTTTGATGCAGGGATGAAATTATCATAATGTTGTATCATTTTATTTTGGCAACTATATGTATAAGGTATAATGTAAATAATGAGCTTAAGAATTAATATATAAAAATATAAATTTATTTTTTAATTAGTTCGTTATAATATTTAATAGTTAAAATAGCATGTATTTTTTATATGGAGTAGGTATTATTGGAGACTAGGTATATTATCTTCCTAGTTATATTTTGAAAATATCAATAAAAATATTTGATATTGAGAGGAAATTTTTTGAAACATAGAATAAAATATGTATAAGAAAACTTTCTACTCTTGCTACTTGATCAATCATTATAACAGAAAAATATCTATATAAAACTAGCACAATATAATTAATATATGTTATAGACATCAACTTACTTAAATATGTAATAACACAAATTTTATAAATGAATGATCATATATCTATTTTTGTGTGTGTGAAAAATTGTACCCTTTATTTATTCCCCTCAAAAAGACTAGGACCTTATGTAAGACTGGATGGGATACCGAGAATTCATTAGAGGGGGGTTGGGATACCAAAATGCTTCCACCCCTTAACGAGAGGAAAGAAAAAAGATAGAGACGTTCACATACATCCGGTGGGCCTACAAAAATGGATACATGCCCACATTAACCCTTGAACGCGATGGGATGAAACAACGGTGCGATACTTTTTATAAGTCCCCTTGAACTGACAAGCCTTATTTTCCAGTCTATTGACCCATTAATGCTCTTAAGAGTACCAATAACCATGCCATGGGACATGGCATGGCATCAATCATCAATACCTCTCTCCACTTGGAGCTATTAATGGGCTCATCGACTCCGTATTCAGATTCTCTGGCGATGCAATGCCACATCTAATAGCTCATCTGCTGGCTCGTCGAGTTAATGGAGTTGGTGGGAGAAAAAATAGCCTAGAATCTTCCAAATCGAATAGCTTTGAATCCTGAAACCATTCCTGCGTGCAGGTTGTTCCAACTTCATTCTACCATTCGAAGCCTGAAACCATTCGAACCATTATTGCTATGATTGACCTCTGGTGAAAAACACCCATTGTTGTTGAATGCCATTCACCGCAATAACTAACTACAACCTACTTCCGCCAGACTAAATTCAGAGAAAAAAGTTCTAAAAAGTGTGAGAAAAGAGGCCTAAGCCCAAATACGGCTACTTCGGACTCTCCTAATAGAAGGAAGAAAATACGGGAATTTTTTTACACTAGCCCCTCAGTGTTTGGCAGCTCTGGTGCAACAAAGGAAATTAGGGTGATGACTGGTGAATTCTCTGGCAGCATTAAAAACATTATGAAAAATTATAACCTCCGAGTCTGAACGTTGATAAATGTTTACCTGAGGTTTACATCCATTAGGAGAAGTCGACAAAGCTGAGAGGTGGAAGTGTCTCATCTCTGTTGCTCCAAGATCTCAAACACTGCAATATCAATGGGAAGAGCAGGAAAATATTCAAAGGGAGGCACATGAATTTTTTTTGGAAGTGTTGGAGTTGGAATTGGTGACGACAGAAACCACCAACATCTAAAATGAATGCAAATGTTTTGCATATCACTGGTGAGAAAAATGAAAGCAATTTACATTTGATTATTGCATTGTTTTTTCATTTTGGTCATGAGTTTTTAGGTAATTATACTCGTTAAAAACAAAAATTGGGTAACAATTCTTATCAACGGTGAGTGAATGAAATACAGGTAAATTTAATTTTTGAGGGCCTGTTTAATTTTTGAGGGGTATGGATTTAGACAGCATGGCACATTCCTACAAAGAACCCAACGGGTCCTAGATTTATTTTTTATACAGAATTCTGCATCCCCAGAACTGCTATGTGCATCGGCTAGCATCGGCTAACCGTTAAACACAGCTCTAGCTATATTTCAAAATATTCGGTAATTATTTTATACTTACAATATGGTTGAACTACTTCAATCAAAGACCAATATTTCAAAGTTACTGGGAAACATTTTTGGTTTATATGTGATATTTGAAAGGTACTCAGAGACATTCTTCGGTACCTCTTTTATTGTTTTATACTCTTAATAATATGGTTGAACTATTTCAATTAATGACCAATACTTCAAAGGAATGGGAAACATTTTTGGTTTATAAATGATATTTGAAAGGTACTGAGACCTTATCATATTTCAAGTGGGATGCTGATATCTACTCACATTGTTTGAAGAACACTTTTCATACTTCAAAGGAATGGGTAACATTGTTGGTTTATAAATGATATTTGAAAGGTACTGAGAGACATTCTAATATTTCATAGTGGGATGTTGATATCTACTCACATTGTTTGAAGAACATTTTCAAATGTATTTACTACTACTTGTTTAAAGAAAACATGCAATGTTTTTCAGTGAATATGCATTCTAATCTGCAATGTTTGTCAAATTTTCATCACTGTATTGTTTTCTACTTGTATAATGCTGGTTTATGTTCCAATATTTGAATTTACTGGAGGTACTGAGTTATATAAGAGGATCTGAGATACATTGTTTGTTGATATCTGATATTTGATGAAAAAACATTGCATTTATATTCTTTCAATTATATTTATGAAAAAATTATATAATGTTTATATATTTGTTTTAATACAAAATCATTATTTTGATTGAATAGTTGTGAAAAAATAATAGTTATGTATGCATGTCATATTATTTTTTATTATTATTTTAAAAATTATGTTTTTGGTAAAAAGCTACTCATTCCAATCTCCCACCAAACTTCCTAGGAAAAAACCTAGCTATCACTAAGTGCAATGTTTGAGTGATTTTGATGGCATGCCTTGAGTGGATGCTACTAAAATCATCTAAATGCTCACCTACTCTAAAAGATACATCACAAAACTCGCCTATTATAAAAACTCAATGCAGATATATTCTAAAAAGAATCAATCATCACAATGTTCACCTACTCTAAAATGTGCTCAGATACTCTATAAAGAATCATAAAAAGTGCTATAAAAAGAGTCATCATTGAGCTCACATGCTCTAAAAAAAATAATACTTTACTTATGTAATGTTACTATTTTTAAAATTGTTTATTTTTTTTGCAATTTTTGTAAATTTGTCCAAGTATTTCTATTGATAATTGAAAATATTAATTGAAATATTACAATGAGAGCTCTTCAATCCATTAGCAATTTTGGAGTAAGGTGAGTTCACCATACAAGGTCCATAGAGTAGAGCACAGTAAACAAGCTTTAACAAAAAGTGACCAAAGGTGACTCCACCATATAAGCTACATAGAGTAGGGCACTCTTGACAAACATTACAAAAGAATGACTACCTAACATCATATCGAGAATACTATTGTCTATAGACATAAAAAACAAATGAGTATGAACTGTAGACTTACTAAAAGACATACAAAATAGTAAGATTTAAGTAGAAACACACGAACATGTAGGTTCCTTCCACCTTCAAAACTGAAATTGCTTGCGTGGTGAAAATTTTAGTCGAAAATGGTAATTGGTGAACTCGGGGAAGCGTTTGCATGGGAATTGTTTAGAGGCATATCATGGATTATGTGAATAGTGTTGTGAGGCATAGCATTGATAATTTTTGCTTCTTCCTGATGGACATTTGAATTAGTGTCTTAGCTTGAAACTACAAAACGTTCCACAAGCCTCAGCCTTACCAATATACCATCAAGGTTATATTTGATGTCCCACAATATGCACTTTATCTCCTCCTGGCTAGTAAATATTTTGTAAGTATAAACTTTCTTATCATTGATAACCATGCTCAGTGTATTACTAAATTTGAAAATAAAAACATAAACAATTATTTCCCAAGCTAAAACTTGTTCAAAAAATTATCCTATATACCTAACAATAATCCTATATACCTACATGATCACTAAGATAACGTGAAAATACAATTCATACTATCTACAAGGGGGCCATCTATAAAATTTATCCCTTCAACTTTACCTTATACCTTCAACATCTACAACTTTACCTTATTTCAAAGGTGTAAAAAAATATAGAACTTTTAAAATAATAATAAAATAATGATATTACATAAATAAAAGAGGCGCCATTTCTAAAATAATGATATAAGATGATGCTATATACATATGTCATAACTTTACTTTATTTCATAAATGAAAAAAAAATCCCCGTTGGGGGTGCTTTTCTGGCAACTGATTTATTGCAGGCATTATAATCGACTCCAGATAGGCATTATTCTACCAACATAATTTTCCAATCATGGTAATAACTTACATGCGCGTTTTTCGTATGGCCAAAGGATCGTTGACCCTCGGTGTGTGAACTAGGCCCTACACTTGGCCTCTCATGAAATGTGTGTGGCGCTTCCACGCTTCATGTAGTGGGGATCATCTATCTAGGGCCACTAAAATTAAGATGGCTCTGTAGCATCGAATCGACAGAGAGAAGAAGAGTTTGATGAATCTCATCACACTATTGATGGTGTGTTATCAACAAGAGATGATTTTGGCATAGATAATGTTGTCAATTGAGAAACAACTCATTCAGTGGATCAAACAATTGAAATTGTTGATGTTAACTTTGATGAAGAACAATTAACTAGCGATGAATGGTTGCAGATGATGCAACAAAAACATGTTATTGATATGTTGTTATTTGGAGAGAGAAACTCACTTTTGTCCAGAAATCAAGTGGAAGAAAATTGGTTTGCAGAAGCAAAGGTGGAGAATCATGATTATGAGGCATCGATAGAGTTAAAGAAGGAAGAAAAGAAGAAAACTCTCATTCCATAGCAGAATGAACATAACCAATATGGTTCTGAAGATGTTTTTTCATATAAACTTAACATTGATTTTGTGTGTGCAAATATTAGAAGCAACAAAATATGAAGAAGAATTAAATTTCCTTGAAGAATGGCTTGAAAAACCATGTGTTGATGATGTCCACATATAAGTTACAACAATAAATGTTGAATACAACATGAACGATGTTGAAAATTAAAATGTCAATGAAATATTTATTTATTCGAGTCCTGAAGAGATAAAATTATATTATGAACTTATGTTGCGGCAAATTGACAATTAGAATATTGATGATAAAAAACAAACTATAGAGGATGAGATGTGGGAGCAGTCCACATATGAAGAAATTTTTGAAGACGTAGAGGACATCCATGGGAAACCTAAAATTATTTTCCATGTTTTTATGATAAAAAAATATTTAACGGTGGACGAGATGCAACAACAAATGAGGAAACTGAAATTTGGAACCTACACCTAAAAGACAAAGATGAAGCAATTCAGATGATACATGATTTGGTAGAAAAGGAAAAAGAAATCTAGTTAAAGAGTTGATGTCAATTTTTTTGATTCATTGGAATCCTAACTCAGACTTAAACCAACAGGCATGTTTAAGTTTTGTTAAGTCAAGGTTAAGTTTCCAGTCATAATTAAGGGGGAGTGTCTAAAATAATTACGTCTGTCATTTCACATACACACAGCCTCACCATCATCCATCCCCTCACCTCCTTCATCGCCATGACCAACTCAAATTCGAAGGGGTGAAACCTCCTTAGCCTATTTAGCATCGAAGGGGAAAATAAACTACTTCATTTTGTATAAAAGTAGATGAACAGGCACAATCTAGATGCAGAGTCTGATTTGTAAGGCAGTTGTAGCTGCATAGTTCGCTGCTTGACATTCTGTAAAATCATGTGTGGTATTATGTTTAATCAAACAATAGTAGTTTTTTTTTTAGTGTTTTTCTCTACGTTTTTAATTGTTTGAGCTATGTAATATGTTTTTTAATCTATCCAATCTTTCAATTGGTATCGTAGCTACGGTCCTGACGGCTCAGTAGAAGGAGTCTCTTAATTCGAGTAGTTGTGTTCTTGTTATGCTCTATTTCCGAGACATGAATTGAGCCTATTAAAATTGTTGTTCATTGTTGCATTGTGAATGTGAAAGTAGAAGAGTTGAGTGTTTACACAACTATTTTTTCCATTAAATACAATGCAACTAAGGTTGAAAATTATGCCTATAAAATTGCAGAAATCGTGTGATTTGTTGGATAACTATCAAAATTGAGTTGCATATGAAATTATAATATTTCAATTATTGGTGTTGATTCAAATATTAAATACATTTTTGAACATTTTCGGCAAGAGTGATAAGCTATATGAGGAGTTGATTATTGTTTGGCTCAATAAGCTCTATGAGCTAGAAGCTACTTCACATTGAATCTGTTTTTTGAAATCGGCTAAGATTACGCTCCTATTCAAACTGTTGGAGCTATTGGAAAAGGTTGTCGTTGGAACCTGTAGTGATTCAAATCAGTATGTTGGAATCTATTTTGAAGGAAGAGGCCACAACCCTAGCATTCAGTTGTTTAAACTATTGCTGGTCAAGAAAGAATTATTTAGTAAGGTGTCGTAGCTGTGAGCCTGTAGAGCGACATATTAAGGCGTATTGTCTACCACTGTATATTGAGATGAAGAATATGCATTGATGAAATGAATGGTTTTTGTAATTTTGTTAACTCAGCTCGAGTCTATTTGCTGAATTTATCAAGTGAAGAATATTAGTTGTTTTCATGTTTGTACGTTTCTCTTTTAACAATGAAATTTTTGTTTAGATTTTGGCTTGTTTCAGGGCGAACATTTTACCTAACATGGTTTTAAAGGTTGATTTATGTTGTTCATCTATTTTAATTGCATGCATATGTCGTAGCTAGAGAGGAAGCTTGTGAGGAAGGATTCATCCAATTTGTGATAATTTGTAAAATTCTTTGATCCATTGTTGTGTGATGTCAAACAAAGTTGCACTGCAAAACTCAAATTGTTGAAGTTGTTGATGTTGTTGGGCAGTTAGAAGACAGAGAAGAGAAGTCTCCAAGTTGCACAGTAGCCGTTGAGAGCTATGAATAATTATCAAAGGGGTAAGTGTGCTAGAGAAGAAGAGTCACTAGAGGCAGCCACTGTAAGCCACATCATGTTGTTGTTGTAAGCAACTTGTACCTCCCTAGCTTATTTTTTTTAATTAAAGACGAGAAGCGATCAGAACAGAGCAATAGAAACCAGTGTCATTTCTCTCGCATGTGGGAGAATTTTTGTACCACTGATTGTTGAATATGCTAGAAGTAGGTTTCTGAGTTTGAAAGTTCATGGAGTGTGTCTAAGTATGGAGGTTGGACGTCTGAAGACTATAGCCTATGGTGGAGCATATAATTGACATGTATTCCAAGCGTCATGACTTTGTGTATGGAATTTGTAAGCTGAGCATGAGTTGTTCTAGATCATAAGCCTATAGTTGAATATGAAGCCATTATGAATCTTCCATGGTGAAACTTGAGCTAACCATGGTGAGTTGAGCCTGTGTTGTGGAACCTTGGTACACACGAAGGCGTGGAGCATTATCACTTTATTTCTCAAGAGTGTCGAGAAATTATGTTGGTGTATCTGTAGCTAAAAGTATTCCTGTAGATTTGTAATGATGTTTTGCAATTTGTGAGCATTAAATTATCGATTCATTAAGTGTTTTTAGGAAAAATATTTGAAATAAAGTGTGTGGGACATGTAGTGTTCAAATAAATGGGAAAATCGAAAAGGTTGAGAAAGTAAAAGAAACAACGAGCTTTGTTTGAGGTGTATTTGAAAGAGGAAGCTAACAGACAGAAGGATTCCTTGGCATTAAAATACATTAAGGAATGTGTACATGACAACATTCTTCCCCTCATTGCAGATGTGAAGAGAGAAAAGGAGGCTTTGGATATCCTTGAAAAGACTTTTGGTGTAAGGGGGACTAATCAAGTCGAAGATAGTAGTGTCCTACAACTTGTTGTAGCAGTGTTTGAAGATTAAAATCAAGATGGATTTATAGCAGTGAATCTATATAGAGAAGAAGAGTTTGGTGAATCTCATCACATTATTGATGGTGTGTTACTAGCATGAGTTGACTTTGGCATAGGTAATGTTGCCAATGGAGAAACAACTCATTCAATGGATCCAACAATTGAAATTGTTGATGTTAACTTTTATGAAGAACAATTAACTAGTGACGAATCATTGTAGATGATGCAACATAAACATGTTATTGATATGTTGTTATTTGGCGAGAGAAACTCACTTGTCTCTGGAAATCAAGTGGAAGAAAACATGTTTGTAGAAGCAAAGGTGGAGAATCACGATTATGAGGCATTGATTGAGTTAAAGGAGGAAGAACAGAAGAAAACTCTCATTCCAGAGCAGAATGAACATAACCAATATGGTTCTGAAGATGTTTTTTTCATATAAACATAACATTGATTTTTTGTGTGCAGATATTAGAAGCAACCGAGAGGAAGCAATAAGATATGAAGAAGAATTAAAGTTCCTTGAAGTATGGCTTGAAACACCATTTGTTGATGATGTCCACATAGAAGTTGCAACAATGAATGTTAAAAAAAGCATGAACGATGTTAAAAATGAAAATGTAAATGTAATTTTTATGTATTGGAGGCTTGAAGAGATAAAATTCTATTATGAACTTATGTTGCAGAAAATTGACAATCAGAATATTGATGATAAAAAACAAACTATATAGGATGAGATGTGGGACAAGTCAACATATGAAGAAATTTTTTAAGACGTAGAGGACATCCATGGACAACATGAAATAATTTTCCATGTATTATGATAAACAAAGATTTAACGGTGGACGAGCTAGAACAACAAATGAAGAAACTGAAATTTGGAACCTACGCTAGAAAGACAAAGATGAATAAGTTCAGAGGATACAGGATCTGGAAGAAAAGGGAAAATAAATCTACTAAAAGAGTTGATGTCAAAGTTTTTGAGTCATTGTAATCCCAACTGAGACTTAAACCAATAGGCATGTTTAAGTTATGTTAAGTCAAGGTTAAGTTGCCAATCGTAATTAAGGGGGAGTTTCGAAAATAATTACGTTTTTCATTCCACATATGCACCGCCTCACCATCATCCACTGCCTCACCACCTTCCCCACCATGACGTGCTCAGATTCGAGGGGGTGTAACCACCTTAACCTATTCAGCGTCGAAGGGGAAAATAACCGACATTGTTTTGTTTAAAAGTAGATGATCAAGCACAGTCTGGATGCAAAGTCTGATTTGTAAGGCAGCCATAACTAGATACATCATTTCTTGACGTTCTATAAATTCATGTGTGGTCTTATGTTTAATCGAATAGGAGTAGATGTGTTTTGAGTGTCGTTATCTGCGTTTTTAACTGTTTTAGTTATGCAATACACTGTGTACTCTATCCAATCTTTCAAGAATGGAGTGTAAGATGATTTTGGCTATCAAAAGAAAATTAAAGTCAAGTTTGGCATAATTATGAAATTTTGAACAAACATTATAATCTGTTGTCACATACCATCATTATAAATAAAATAAATTTAAAAAAGTTTTTAAATTGAATATGATGTATGATAATATTTGGAATAATGCTTACATTAGTATAGAGATAAGATTGATTTGTTGAGAGAATTGTCAATAATCTCTTATTTTAGAAATTGTTGAATCTCATAAAGTATTATTTATATGACAAGTATCTCGGATTTATGATTGCATAATACTAATTATTTTTGAGAAATCTATGCACTATGTCTGCTCCTCCAAATTCCTTCTTAGTATCGGAGCTTGTATGAGCCTGACTCCCTCAAGGGAAAGCGCAAGAAGATGGAAGAAATATGAAAGTTTTATTCTTTGTACATAAATAAGATAGTGCAAGACTGTTTAGATTTCGTCTGTGATTGTTGTTTGTCGTGTGCCTGTGCGTTTGTGTTGATTCCCTTGCAGATAGTGGTGAATTAAGAATGTCATAGAGCAGGGCCATCGTGTAATGCAGAAACACATCACTCTTCCCTTACATGAGAGCGGATTAGTTATTGGCTCAGAGTTGATTGTTTGAAACTTACAACATCACCATGGGGACTCAGACGCCTGAAGATCAAGACATGAGATAGTGTTGTTTGATATTATTAGATGAGATCTCAATCAATTAGTGGAAAAAATTTACAAGTCAATGTGTAAGGCTCAAAACTCACTGAAACATATGAGAGTCGTTCCAAACCAATCTTATTTCAAAAGTGAGATGTGTTGAATTGACTATCATAATTTAGGAGGAAGAGTTAATGGTCGGAGCTTCCCGTAATTTAGTTGCGGGTGAGAGATCAATGATTTCTTGTTCATTTTTTCTTATTATACGATTTTTCTTTTTTTTCCCGACTAACTTGGTTCTGGATTTTAGGGTCAAACAAGTTTCATTAAACGCTTAGAATTATGGTATTTGTTTTTAGTGAAAGTGAATTTTTTTTCTAAGTGATTGTTGAATTCAGAAACTAATGTGAAAATTATACAACTATCAAAGCGTTGCTCATACAAAATTTTCAATTAATTTAGTTTATTGTTTCGAGTATTATTAAAGTATGAATAGTGAAATATAAGTAAATTTATTTTGTCAATATATATATATATATAACCCAAATTCAAAAAGATTAAAAAAATAAATCCAACTATCTTGAATAGAAACATCCATATATTTATCTTCGTGTGTCAAGTAAGTCAAGATACATCCATATATTTATCTTCGTGTATGTTGATATACTACCAAGTAAAAAGCTCATGTGTATAGTTGATAATCGATCATCATATAATAACAAAAAATAAAAAGTATTAACTATTCACTTTCCTTCTCGAGCTAGGAATTGGTATTTTTTAATAATCTAAGTTTGAAAAAATTTGAATATTTCATTTAAAGAAAAGAATTAAATTAAAAGTTAAATTTAAAATGTGATTTTTTTTATTTCTTTTATGATAAAAATTGGTGTATTTTTTTTTACCAGATGAAAAGAATCATTTTGAATGAATGAAATTGAAAATGTTTAATATTAATATTGTACAATCTTGTTGTTATAATAAAGAAATTTTCTGTTTAATCTTTTTTATATTAAGAACTCTTCCATTAATTCAAATTGCAAATTTTGGCAAATATAGTTTAGTTAGATTTTGTTGATGAGAAAACGAAAAAATACTTAAAATATAGAATGTTCAAATTGCATAAAAATAAGAGAAAATAAACAATTATAAAGATCTAAAGTTAAGATGAATCTAAATTGATTATTCTCAAATTATATATTATATTATTTTATTATAATATAAAAAATATATAAGAAAAAGATTTTTAAAAAATATGATAAGTTAACTTTTATAAATGTGGAGCATTTTATTATAAAATAGAAAAAATTTATAAAAAATAATAAAGCTATTTTTTTTAGAAATGTATTTCTTAGGAGACAACTTGTTTTTAGAATTAAAGTCATATTTATTATCTCATTAGAAAGAATGTTTGGTTTTGAATAAATTTCTTTCAATTAAAACTTAAATAAGAAAAAAATGGTATAATAGTTTATTAGTGTGTTGATATATTATTATGAATAAGCTTAAAAGATGAACATAGACATGTAGTATTGTACTTGCTTTAGTTGTTGGAGCAGACTCCTTGTGATTGTTTAACCTCACTTAGTGTGATTATAAAAGTTAAGAGACAAAATTAATCTAATAATGTAGACACATGTATGGAAACACCATAATTAATACCACATTTAAGAGAATGCAAAGGGGATTAATAATAATGATTGCGATCTTTCTAATGCATATTTTATTAATGATGAGTAGAACCCTATTGTGAATGTAAAACACAATTATATTCTTAATACAAATTTCATATTAATAATGACCTATGTGTTTTTTCTAGACATATATTATCACTTGTTTATGTTATTTTAAATTTATTTTTCGTGCATTCTTACAAGTTTTTTAGATTAATGGCTTATCTATTCTTGTATAAAATAACTATTTTAATAGTTTTTAAGACTTTTAACAAGTTGATTGTTATTCAACTATTACACTTTCTTAGTAAATTAAAAGAAAGAAAGTGACATCATAAACTCAAGCCCATCTACTATGGCCTTGTACTATTAGAAAGTAGGGTGGTGTGAATGCATGTCATTTAGATTTTCTTTTCCAAATTTGCCTCCACAATTTGGTTAATTTTAATCATCAAGCCCTATGAATTTCCTATTCTGCAAGAGGAAGTTCACATTTCCCACCCACCTGAAATTTTGGATTTTCAATAGTTGTTGGAGGAAGACACACTACTAGACCTGCACACTTTCTCCACTTTTTAGCATCAGACTATGACTTATCTTGTTGGGAACCAAATCCAACTTCCTTCTTAGGACAAACGATTGTCCCAAGTTTCTTTTGAACATAGCTTCCCGCCCCTTTTTGAGAAAATGGGGTCATTTTTAATAAAACAATGAAGAAGTACTGATGTGCCACATTTGGCAATAATTTATAGCTATTCTTTATAGTTATTTGTAGAATAATAAAGGCATGCTTAATCTTGAGCACTATGCATTTTCAATTTACATTATTTCTTAGTTAAAGTTGACTTTGTCAAAATGAATCAAATTTGATCTTAAGTAAAATCTTATAAAAGACATTTTCTCAGAAACATAGGATATAGATGTTTTTGGAATCAATATTCTTGTGAATTTTATGTTTTGCAAGTCTTTGTCTTTAACATTTGAGTATTATGGCTTATCAGTCAGCCAACCATTTGATGAAGGGAGGTAGATCCAGTGGTTTAGCAGTTTGCAAATGGGAAAGAGGTTGATATCACCTCTAGAGCTCCCAAAATATTCATTGATCTCGGTCGTCACATTCAAGAGGACGAATTAATGGCAAAGTATGCCCCTATATAATGGATTTTTATATGTCACGATTCTTTTCCAATTTATACCTTACATCATTTCCTTCGCAACATCTCACGCAATTGCTAATCAATTATTAATTGAGTTTGTGATGAAATTGAAACTATTAATTAGTATTCTACATTTAAAGTTAATTTCATTTTTCTCACTCAAAATTAATTTTCAACATTGAATTCAAAGTAATATAAGAAGTAATTATAATATAGTATTGGAAATTGTGTTCATAGAAATCTCCCCATAGATAAACTTCCAGGGGCAAGGGGAATGCTTCTTGCAATTTTAAAATGTCTACCAACTTGGATGGTAGAGTAGCAAGGTAAACTTGTTTCCACAGGATATTCTTAGGGTCCTTGACCAAGAATATTCTCTCAATCCAATCCCTGTGGAAATCTTCATACTGATTAATGTTATTACATTTCAAATTCATCAATATCAATTCATTCTTATCTGTGAGAGCAAATCTGGCTCCACGGAAATGTTCCTGGATTAGTGCTGTAAGTGCACCAATCATATTTGATTGTGTTGTGCCATCAGGATGAAACATAATATCTCCCTGTTCATCTTTGAGAATTTCTTTCTCCATTTTATCCAACATAATAGGGGATGACTCCAGCTCCGACCACCTTGCCAGAGTACCAGTAAAACACTGAATGAGTGTTTTACATGCTTCCACTTCACTTTTTCCTTCTACACACATCAACTTGTACTCAACTATCATCTGATCAAGCAGTTGCCTGATTTGTGCTGCAGATAGACCATCAATGTTCCACTCCTTATGACTCCCTTCATGGAAAGTCTCTCTGGGTGGAATATTTCCTGCACCATACAGGTCAGGGGCAACATGTCTGGTAAACTAAGGTTCCAGGGGCTCATAAATAGGAAAAGCATGTTTTTCAGAATCTGAGATTTCTAGAGGAGTGGCTATGGTGATCTTCTCAGATTTTTCTTCTGGTTTAGACTCAGGTTGCTGGGACAACTGAGGCACTTCTTTTGGAAAGAGATGAGGAAACTGGGAGATTGGGCTCTCAAGCTCATGGGGATGAATGCTCTTTCCTTTAGTCAAAAATGAAAGCGGGATAGGCTTATTGGCTTTCTTCAAATTTAATTTGTCAAATTTATCAGACAGATTAGCAACAGAATCCCTTGTGGAAATGGACTGTTCTATACAATTTTCCACATCTTCAAATCTTTCAAATGATTTTTCAGAAATATGTCTAACTACTTGTAAATCACACTGAACAGAATTCAAAACTCTATGTACATCATTTACAGAGACTTGGACAGAATCAATCTGATCTTTGACCAGGACAGTTTTTGCAACATTTTTCTCCAGACCAGTTAGAGCAGTATTAGTCCAATTAATCTGCTTAGAAACTTTCTGAATTCTACCCTCTGTGCCCATTGCTGCATTATCTCTCTGAACCAGAGGATATGCATGTGCAGAACTTTGTCCTTCTCCTAGGACAATGCTTTTGAAAGGAGGGTAAGTAGTAGAGGTCTCTATTCTACTGCCATCTGGTGCAGTCCAGGAATGTGAAGAAGAGGCAACTGAAATTGCCATTAAAACCACATCAGATTCCATTTTCTTTTTCCATGAATAAAATGAAATCCATACCTTCTCTTCTTCCATGTAAGCTTTCCATTCTTCAGCCATTTTCATCTTTTCTTCTTTAGGGAAAGCTGCTGCAAACTCATCAGCCTGTGGATGGGTAAATAGATCCCAATTAATCATCTGCTTCATCCATTGAGCAGGGATCTGATTTTTAGGACAACCATCTATCAGAGTGTAAAACTTATGGATCTCTGGTACTGATGGTTTCTTGCATCCTGAAGGCAGATCTCTGAATCTACATTCAGGGATAAATTGATCAACTTGTTCAATGTAGCCTAGTCCATACCTAGGACTATTCCTGGGTCTTTGTTTTATAAGCATTTCTGTTAGCCTTGGATCTTCTTCTTCTAGTGAAGGCACTAGATGCATCATAAGAACATGCTCGTCCTCATGTGGGAAAGGAATGTCAGAGCATTTAGGATTAGGACATGGGTTTGTTGAAGACGCAGGAGGGGCTTCACCAGTCCTATTATTATGGTTCTTATGAAGTACAGCATAGGCTAGACTCTGCAAATTTACATGCTGGCTACATTGTGGACATTGGACACTCAGGGGCTGATAATTTACAAACTATGCAAACTCAAATAAAGCTACATGACTACAATTTGAAACAATGGAACTACAACCAGTATCTGTACAATCTGGTGTTATATACCTGGGAGAATTTTTACATTCTTCTTCAATCCTTCTTCTGTCAATGGTTGACCTTCTAGGGAAAGACAGGACAACTGAGGACTGGTTTTCTGTGATGTTGGCAGAGGTTATTTTCTGTACAGCGAGAGGCTTAGGATTTGGGACCGTCCACTGTTCTGGGAAAGTGAGATCTTCCCACTTGATGGCCTGATGTTCTATTTTCTGATTCTTGGGATCAGTCAGGGCAACGACACTGGTCTTTGACTCTCTACTGGGTGCATGGAGGACAGCAGGGAACATAGTGGAGGTATGGCGGAAACATCCTCGAAACTGAATGGCAATTTTTTGTCTTTTCTTCCTCATATCAAATCCCATTGTTTGGATTTGAAGCTGCAATATATCTGCCAAAGTTTCATCTGTGATTGATACCAAAAAGTTCGGGTAACAATCAAACCATACTGGTCCATTCGACAATGGAGCAACAATTCCCCCAATCAAAGAATCTGTATATTTATTATGCGTTAGATCCCTTACGGTAGCTAACACATATGCATCAACACCCGGATGCACCAACGCATGAATACCAACACGCACACAACCCAAATGTAAAAATTGGGTTCCCAGTTTTCTTGCTTCCGCTTGAAGCTCTTTTGGATTCAGGATCGGGATTAACTGTACACGATCTGAATTTTCTTCTATAGAGCTGACCGAATCTTTAATGGTGATCCTAGTGGCTGCTTTTAAGTGCCAGACACCTAGGTCACTATAGACTTGAGAGGCAGAGATTCTGGGCAAAACCCATCTGGCTTGGGGCTCGACCTCTTCATATAAATGATCAGACTCATTTATTACTCTACTGCTACTACTAGCAAACATATCCCTTAATGGGTTTTTTTCAGCTCTATCTTTCTCCTCTAGTTCTCTGAAAGAGACTGACTTTGACATAGATGAATCCATTTTATAAAGAGAGATGGATTAAGTACTAACCTTTTCTGAACCACGCGAAATCAACTTACTGGCTCTAATACCAATTTCTAGCAGAGGCTTCTCAACAAGCTTGCTTGCTGTTGTCAACCAACAGACTTGGCCTTGCTTAGTTTCTACTTTGTCTTTTCAACACTTCTCTTATGTGAACCCAACTGTGAACCCAACACGAACCTACTTGACCTTCATGCAACTGGCGTCCTACCACACGGCTTCCCTCGCCTTCATACGGCCTTGGCGTCCCTCAGTGTTTTCGCGAACCTATGGCGAACTTATCGCGATCTTTCAAGAATATGAAATGACAGACAGTGTCTAAGCAGCAATAATCATACATAGAGTAACAGTACTTAAAATGCGGAATGATGAAAAACTTTTGTCTTTATTAATAGCAGAATGATTTCACAATCAGATTACACACTTATATGGACTCAGTACTCTTTATCAGAGATCGACTGTAATGGCTTTTACCGAACTTATGATACTCAAAAATGAGTGATCGTTACCGGAGGCTTCCTGGGAAAATTACAGACTCTGTCTCAGAGCTTTATCTACCAACAAACATAAAGACTCAATCTAAAGAACTGGCCACTTTAGGTTCTTGCCGATCACATGAATCGACATGCAGGCTTCTCAGTTCTCCTAAGGACTGTGAGTCAAGACTTCGTGATGCAAGCAGATCGCAAATATTGCACAGATGCAGAGCAGGGAGCAAAACTCGGACTCCAAACACACAAATGCAAAGACTCAAACTCCAAATGTCGATGGTTGCAAATGAGCCTTACCCCTCCTTATATAGAATGGAGAGGGGGACAAGCATTTCTGTAGACCGTCGGATTATTGACACTTGGTAGTTGGATCATCGTTTTCGGGTAACACATAACGTGACATCCGCACGGAGATCCGGCCTACCGACAGACTTTAGTGATAGTGGGTGAGTGTACACTGTGGATACCTTTAAGTATAAGGCCCACGAGGAAACAGAATAATTATTACAGTGAAGATGCTTTTCGAACAGATGAAAAGCCTTCGAGAAAAGCTCTGTCACTATAGACCCGTGACTAGGTACCATTATTACACAGGGAAATCCTTTTTAGTGGGGCTCCCGAGGACCACTTGTACTGGCTGATGCAGCTGCTGCAGGAGTATCCAAGATAGTGGCATCAGGATATCTAAGTCTTCCGTAAAATTCATCATCCCAGGCCTTAGTGTACATGCGTCGTACGATCATGAGCTTGTTGAGGATGACATGATGCTTGATCTTGGTCATGACGAGCCATTGGTAGTGCATTTGCATGTAGGACTTCAAAATAGGATTCCTCATTTTAAATTCTAGTCCTGCAATTTCTCCTACTTTCTGACAAGGATAATGAAAGCATTCTCCAGCTGGACTTTCGAGATAATCAGTACAGAATCTGTGACAGTAGGTTTCATAGTAATTTGGATCCATACTGAAAGGGCTAACACCATAATGATGCCACCAGTCAGATAACCAAGGTACAGCAGGTTCTCTTGAATTTATCCATGTAGGAGCAAATTTTAACTTCGTGTAGTGGGTTTCTTCTCGTCCATCTTTATTTAATAAATCCCACCATAGCCTCCTGTATCCTGCAAAATCATAAACAGTGTCAGGAAAAATTAGATTTGGATTGTTTTATGGCCATGTTTGGAACTTTCCACTGGTATATTGGCCAGGATTCCTTGTCCTGTTTATGGTATATGACTTGTAATAGACTCTTGATCTATCTCCACCACCAGTACAAATGACGGAGAGGTCCCAAAAGTCTTGTGAGAGCGACCTTTCAACTTCATGGGAAGCCGACATGCTATGTGAATACATCATGTCATGTATCCATCGACTTCCTTTAGGGTATACCCGTCGCTCAGGCACAAAGTGCTGGATATCATTATGAATTTGTAGATATGCATCTAGCACTTGTGTATTTCGGAGTTGCCAGGTTGGCCTCCATTTTTCTGCATAAACAGGCCATGATTCTTCATATGAAATATATCCGAGTTGTTCTCTCTAATTGGCCTAATCCCATTCTGTGAGAATGACCATTACATGAATTTCTTCCTTCTCAGGGTCAATTCTATGTTCTTGTTGCTGGATATACTCTCTGCTTAGAAAGTCTGGAAGACAATTTTCAGAACCTTTAATATGTTCAACTTTAAAGTTAAAATATGCAAAGAGAGCTTGCCATCGTGCAAACTTTGCATCCTCTGGGTTCTTTATTACCTTTGTAATTACTTTTTCCAGAGTTTTCGCATCAGTTCTTAGTAGAAAGTGCTTATTAGCCAAATGGATAGAAAACTTACTGATGCAATTCCAGGCTGCTTTTACCTCTTTTTCAATTGGAGCATAATTTTGTTCTGCTTTGCTCCAAACTCCTGATACAAACTGCACAACCTGTTCTTGCTCCTTGGGGCTGTCTTCATTCGGCTTTTGTTTGAGGACACCTCCCCATCCTATGTTGCTTGCATCTGTTTCAACAATTTTAAAAGCATTGTCATCAGCAACATACAAAATAGGGAGATTACAAACCTTGGATTTTATTTCTCTGACTGCTTGAGTGTGCTTCTCTGTCCAAGGCTTCGGATTTTTCCTGAGTCTCTGGTTGAGCAGAGACCTGTCAATGGCACACGAGGGATAGAAATTGCTCACATAATTTAAACAACCCAGAAACCTTTGTAACTGAGTTTTGTCCATTAATACATCTGGAAATTTGTCTGCAAATTCCAGTGCATGATTCTGGAGAGCAATTTGCCCATTTTCAATTTCGTGCCCTAAAAACTTGATTTTAGTCTTGCAAAGCTCCATTTGAACGTATATATATCATGTTTCATCCTGACGGCACAACACAGTCAAATATGACTGGTGCACTAACAGCACTAATCCAAGAAAATTTTTGTGGAGCTGAATTTGCTCTCACAGATAAGAATGAATTGATACTGATGAATTTGAAATGTAATAATATAAATCAGTATGAGGATTTTCACAGGGATTGGATTGAAAGAATATTCTTGGTCAAAGATCCCAAGAACATCCTGTGGAAGCAGGTCTACCTTGCTGCTCTACCATCTAAGTTGGTAGATATCTTGAATTTGCAAGAAGCATTTCCTTACCCCCTAGAAGTTTATCTATGGGGAGATTTCTATGCAATCACGTAGTTTTGATTTCTTTATGTACCAAATTTTCAAGATGCAGTCTATAGATAAGCTCAATAGACTTCTGGTATAAAGTTCCTTCATAAAGAATATGGAATAACAGTTGATGATCCTTTGGTGCATCGTAGAAAGCATAAGAGGCATGCAAAGAAGGCTTACAAAAGAAGTAAAGCCTCTACTTACAGATTGAGCTCAGGCAAAAGAAGAGAGCTCCGAAGGCCTAAAGAGAGCAGAAGGCCTAAAGAAAGAAGAGGACATTATCGCTACAAGCCCAAGACCCATTACTATCAGCCTCATGACATTCGTCCCGAAGATGCCAAACTGGCTAAGATGAAAGAAGTTGTCTGTTGGTTCTGTGGTCAACCTGGTCATACCTATAATATGTGTCCAACAGCCCTACAGTCTAAGTGAGGTCTTGGAAAGAAATCTGCTAAGTTTAAACAGCCATCTACCAGTCAGACTGTCAAACAAGAACCTAGATGTGCTCACTGTCATTCCACATTTCATAAAACAGCAGATTGTCACAATCGTGCTCAGCCTCTCCATATTCAGCAACATGCTGAGCAGTCTTCTGCCTCTTCCTCTTCGTCTGATGACTATTCCTCCTCCTCTTCCGAGGAACAAGTCAACATGTATTGTAACTGCTCCGACTCAGATGCCTGTCATTGTTCTGAGTCTGATTCTGATTCCTTCTCTTCTGCTGAAGAAGAACTTCCTCATGTCCTCATGGCCCAAATTGATGATGATCTCAAAGTTTTTGCCCAAATCCGTGCCATGGAGGAAGGTGATCTCAAAGCTACCCTCCTTGCAGCCTATATGAAAAATATGCTTGGTTCCTCTGGTTCTTCCAGTTCTTCCACTGGTAAGAAGCCCAATTTTGTTGACGCCTCCTATGAGCGCAACACCAAGACGTATCTCCTCCACAATTATAACAAAGCTCGTGCACTCACTTTGCGGGAGGTGAGAAAGGAGATACATGATCTAAAATCTGAAATTTGCAGCATGAAAAATGAAATTTCTGTCCTGAAATCTCAAGTTCAACAGCCAGCATCATATTCTACAGCTATTTCAGGAAAACAGACTAATTATACGCTGCATTCTTCTCCAAACGCTGAAGTTCAATTTGCAACAGGAAAATTTGATCCTTCAGTTGGTTTCAGTGAGATTGGTGACATGCAAGTCATGGCCATACAATACCAGCAGCATCATGTACAGGTTAATATCTGTATTGCTGGTCATGTCTACAGAGTCACTGCACTAATTGACTCAGGAGCAGATATAAATATGATTTCGAAGAAAACAGTCCCATCGAAGTACTGGACCACTTCGAATAAAGAAGTTCAGGGATTAGGAACAAAAAAGTTGAAGATTGAAGTTTCAAAAGCTGCTGTGTGTTTTGATTCAAGATGTGTGAAACTTTCCTTTGCAGTTTTTGATATTCCAGTTGACTGTATTTTAGGAAATATATTTTTAGCAGCAGTTGAGCCCCATGGGTCGTTTAGATTTCCTGACAAGTCTGCAGGATATTTCATTACTATTGCTGAAGAAAGAATTGAATTGCCTTATATATCTAGACCCAGAATCTCACCCATGGTTCAGGCCATGCAAGAACTTCACAAAGCAGAGAATATTTTGGAAGAACTCAAGGACAAAAAAATACAATCAGAATTGAGGAACAGTTGAGTTCTCCAAAGGTCCAGAGACAAATCTCTGAAATTCAGAGAGAATTTGAAGAAACATGTTGCTCAGAAGAGCCAAATGCGTTTTGGCACCGTAAGCAACATTGTATTGAACTGCCTTACAAGGAAAATTACACTGGCAAACCTTGTAAGTCCAGAGCCATTCCTATGTCTGTTGAACATAGAGAACTCTGCCAGAAGGAGATTGAACAGCTTCTTCAAAGGAAGCTAATCAGAGAATCCAGCAGCCCTTGGAACTGCTATGGATTCTATGTCAATAAAAGAAGTGAGCAAGTCAGAGGTGTCCCAAGACTTGTTATAAATTACAAACCTCTGAACGATGTTTTAGCAGATGACACCTATCCGATCCCTCATAAAGGCGATCTTGTAAGAAGAATTTCAGGAGCCAAAATATTCTCTAAGTTTGACCTAAAGTCTGGCTTCTGGCAAATAGCAGTTGCAGAAAAAGACAAATGGAAAACAGCATTTAGCATTCCAGCTGAGCATTATGAGTGGAATGTAATGCCATTTGGTTTAAAGCATGCACCTTCTAAATTTCAGAAGGTAATGGATTCGATTTTCAGGCCATATGCTGAATGGCTACTTGCATACATTGATGATCCGGCCATTTTTTCCACATCTCACAGACCCAATCGACATCCGAAAATCTTTCATGAAATTGGTCCAAAGAAATGTTTCAGTCTTGAGCAGAAAAATGGAGAGCTTGCAAGACTAATATGTAATTGATTATGAATTAGATTTAATTATGGTGTTTAATGAAATAATTTGCATCGTCCTCATTCAAATCGCAACATAACATCGCAACATAAAATAACTAGCATATACTAGCAATTGCACCAGATGTTGCAAAGGAAACGCCCTAAGGAAACAACATATAGCACCGATTAATGCTTCTTGGACAACTGTTGAAAGACATAAAATATCAACAAAAGGCAAGGACCATGCTACAATGAAATCTTAGTGATGTTTCTTGGACAACTGTTGAAAGAAAAAAAGTATCAACAAAATGCAATGACCATACTACAATGAAATCTTACTATGAATGAAAAACGAGCCTTAATTAATTAGTGACAAATTCCCAAAATAGGAAAATAAATAGCAATGTTTAGGCTATCTGTAGCCTTTAAGCCAATGCTAAAGATGATGGACCAAAGCCTGGAAATATTGGAAAGCAGTTGTTGTAAAGAAGTTAGTTACACCTAAAATTGAAGCTGCGTGCCAGCGAGAACAACATATGTCTAGTGGTAATTTATTCATATTATATTGGAAGGGTTGTTGTAAAGAAGTTAGTTACACTTAAAACTGGAGCTACGTGCTTATTCAGAAAAATCTATCTGGAGAAGCAACAATGAGAGTTAATGAGTAAAGAAGATGATAGTGCATAAAACGGATCACATTTGAAACTTGTGCATTTTAAATTGAAAATAAGAAAAATATTACCAAAAAAATATTATTATTATTAATAATATTAAAAAAAAATATTATTATTATTATCAACATCGTTTATTTACAATCGGTTTAAAAAAAAATAACTATCACAGTTTTCAGCTGGGTCACTCAATTTATCCAGAGTGACTTCATTTTTCAATCTTGAATATTATGAACCCATATATATTTTCTTGAACTCCAAGAATTTATCACAATTCTCAGCTACAGTGACCTTATTTTTTTCTTGTATATTCTTCTTTAGCTCCAAGAATTTACACTTGCATTCAAGGCTGACAGCCGTCTCAAACTATGTTTTAGCCTGCAAGTATTTTATATTTGTCAAAATTAAGAGTGATATCCTTAAAAAAAAGATACATACAAAAATGTGTAGTTTCACGGCATTTTCTACTTAAATGAAGCATGATTATAAAAATATGGCAAATTTGTTTAGGAAAAACTTGAAATTTAAAGAGGCAGAGGCGCATGGTTTGATGGTTATTTGGAGTTACTACTCATGCAAGGAGAAGGAGAGCAGCTAGAAATATGATTATTTACTATGTTTAGGACAACATATATGAAGAGCATTGAAGCAAGCCATGCTTTCATTGTCGATAGTATTCTCGTCATCGAAAAATGCAATGGGATTCGAAGTATCGCAGATATTGTAGGCTTCATCGGTCATCTTTAGCTCAGAATCCACATTTTTCTTGCATTTAAAGTCTGCCCAAAGAAAAATATGGCCATCAAAATAAAATTTGATAAGAAAAAAAGAAGTTTGCATGAAGATTTTGTTGTGAAAAAAAAAAAAAAACTTACAGATACTATCGTTCAGTGTTGCGTTCAGCCCATTTATTATAGGTCTCAGCCTCCGCTCCAGTGGGCAGAAGCTAGCCCCTTGGACATCCAACTCTGAACTGCAACGATGCGAAGGTCAGGTGCAGAAGTAGAGCAAGATTTTGCTGTGCAGGAAAAAAAAAGAAAAAAAGAAAGCTTACAGAGACTATCGTTCACTTGAAACCTGTTGCGTTCAGCGCATTTATTATAGGTCTCAGCGTCCGCTCCAGTGGGGAGAAGCCAGCCCCTTGGACCTCCAACTCTAAACTGCAGCGATGCAAAGCTCAGTTGCAGAAACAGAGCAAGACAAAATACTGCAACACAGAGTATGAATTTTCGACCAGAAGCCATTTTGAACTGCACAGTCAAGCAAAAACAATAAAATCTATAAAATCTGGTAGCTTATGTGACTAGATTATATTTCAATGCCAGAAAATAGAGGTGGGTCTGAAAGGAGTTGGAGCTGAAAGAAGTTGGAACACATTCGATCTAAAAGGAAAAAATCTTGAAAAATAAATAACTCTATCTCTGCAAAAATTGGAGGCCACCAGAGTAGATTAAGACATTGCGATTCGCCCAATATTCTTCAAAAAATTTCTGGTAGTAATGTTAAAGCATTCAAACAAAAGCAAAAGCTCAAGGAAACTAGCCACCAAAATTACTGGTCCAAGGATGGAACCCAACGGAGCATCAAAATTCGAAAATTTGAACTTAGCCTAAGAGAAAATACTTGCAAGAAGCAAGAATGTATTGTTTTTCAGAGTAAGGGGAAGACATTAGTAATGTTTAGTGAGTTAGTTAGTTAGTTAGGTTGAAGGAGATATTGGATCTAATGGTCTAAAACATTTCAATCGTCTAACATTTCATCCAATGACCCAAACATGGACAAAGTGGCAACTAGGAAAGTTGTTGCAATCATAATGCCTACGGCGTAACTATATTATTTTATATATAAATACGTAATTGATCATTAATTAAATTTAATCAAAATAGTTGCGTAGAATCATTTTCGTCCATTCCATTTAAATTCAATTTTTTAAAACTAAAAGAATGCCTTCGCTTCATGAACCGTTGGTGGGTTAAGTGGTAGGATGGGAAGCTGCGTTGCCGGGCTGTATTTGGTTGTGACAGGGAGGTCTATTTCTCAAATTGAAAAGCTCCGTAGGCAGCAGTGCAGATGCTATTCGTCAGATCTTTCCTCACACGATCAGTCAATGCGTGCGGGTTGGGGTCCTTCGTTTGGTATACGGTCAAGGAGAGGCAGAATACTCTGTAATCAGGCTGGCAGCATATTCTGTGTTCGGGCTGACTCTCGTTCAAATGAGAGATAGAGCGGAGGGTTGGGAAGAGATGTGCAAGTGGATGTGAAATGAAAGTTGATTTCAATTGTTATATATATATATATATATTATGGCCAGGGTAAATTAGAATATTTTCAACTATAACTTCCTAAGACATTGTTTCATTTTCACGATCATTGTCAATTGATTTGTTCACAGCTCATTTAATTTAATTTTTACAAATAATATGTTCTTCCATTTTAAGTAATTATATTATTTTATAGGTTTGCTTATAAATTAGGTTTAATTGCTTTTAGTGAAGGTATTTGGGAGGAATAATTTAGGCTCTCTCCATCCAATTTGATATTTTACAAATAAAGTGTGGTTAAATTTAAAGTTATATAAAAATAATAATATTATTTTATAGGTAAATGATATAAAATAAAATATCAAATATAAAATAATAATATTATTTTTATATTATTTTATATGTAAATATATTATTGATTGTTAATTAGATTTAATTAAAATGATTGAGAAGAATGATTAATCTTTTTCATTCATATTCATTTTTTAATTAATTTTGCATTTTAATAATTTCATATATTATTATATGTTTTAAATTACATTATGTATTATAAATATTTTAATGAAATACTAATGATATTTATAGCATTTGGTATAGGAAACACACTTGGAAATGAGGCTCAAATTAACATCCAATGATCTTTGTGAAATCTCAATATGGTGGACAAAACTATTTTGATGTTGCAATATTTTATGCTTTCCATGTTCCATATCATCAGTGAAGGAAACTCGGAATTCTCCGAGGAGATGAGGGAAATTAAAAAAAATCAAGAGCGAGAAGGAAAAGCAAGCATGAGAGAGAGGCACACTAGAGAAAGAATCCCAAAACATTGGAAAGGGGTTTTGAAAGAAATACTATATACACAATTACGCTTGGAGCTCTGAAAACTTGGGGTGTTTCCCCTATATTGATGTGTTTGGTCATTGGACTGTGGTGTCCAAGCTTGAATGGCCAATGGGAGGCTTAGTGGAGGTTTAAACTATAAATGATTGTTGAGTAAGCTAATATACCACTAAGTTCTTGCTAAATATGTTGATAAATGATCAGGAGATCATGTCCAAGTTAAAAAATTGCTCAAACATGGAAGTGCTTAGAAATGGTTGCAATCTGAATGGCTGTAAAGGCCCCGTCGCTGCGATTCTGGCAGCGCGAACGGGTCTCAAATCCGATGTCGTATATGAAAGTTACTGAGGTTTGAATTCGTCTAGTGACCTCCAAAACATGACTTTTTGACTATGATTTTGTCAATTTGTAAAAAAATTATTATGGAAATTTTCATTTTATTTAAGTTTATATAGGCTTGTGAGAGGGTGCCACGTGGCCTGCTTGGAGGCTACCACGTGGCCCCAGGCCATTGGTTAAAAGGTTCATTCAAAAATGTGGAAGGCATGGGATTCAAACCCTGACCAGACTACATGGGCAGGGACGATCAGACCATTACACCATGGGCAAGACTTGTTAAATGAGCGAGTTGGGCGACATGTAAATGCACAGTCGGGTCGTGTCTTTGTGAACGGGCGGAAGGTTGGGGGGGCTAGCCCCATCGCCATATGATCATCGTTATGAACCCTGGCTTAACGCCATTGCAAACCGGCGAAGAGTTGGGGTTAAACCCCTATGGAGCTAGCTCTTCCCATGTAACATGCACGTTGTGACCATGGGTGCGGAGTTAAAGTTATTCGCCAGCATTAACCGCTGGAGATTCCATATATGAACGCGCTCTTCAAACTGACAGTTAGCATTAAATGTTATCCCTAAAATAGCACGCGGTTCCGCCATTTCTATCTTCCCACCTATTTTTGTGAAGTTAACTGGATTTCCTCCAATGTTGGAGGAGGTTTTCTAGTGCCACTGAGAAAAAACTTGTTTGGGTCATAACTTTCTCAATTTTCGACCAAACAAGATGAAATTTTAGTCAATTTTGGCTTTCTGGAGCATTCTGGAGAGTTTGGGATAGGTTTTAGAGTGAACAGAAGATTTATTTAGCCATTTTTTCTTTAGAGAAGAGGAAAGAGCCATAAGGGCCATTAGGGAGATGGAGCTGTATTGGCTTGTACTTCATTATTTAAGGTGAAACAAAAGCCATTTTTAGCTTATTTCTATCTTCTGAAGTCAAATTCATAGCTTGTTTTACCTTTTTAGGCATATTTTTCACTGTGTAACCATTTTGAACAAATTAATAGAGCAAAGACATGCCATTAGGGAGCCTTGGACCGGCAGATGTAGCCCAGGAGGGGTGAACTGCCTCATCAGTTTGTTGTGTTATGCTATGGCGAATTTTACTTGATGTGTATTTTTGCTGTGATATATTAAACAGTAAATTTAAATAACAAATTCTCACAAATAAAACTCAAAAACATTACCAAAACTACTTTGTTTAACCTGCAAGACATGAAGAACACTTTGCACATTTAATTAAATGGAAATGGATACTTTGCATTTTATCTCTTTCTTCATTTTTCTACTGGAACTGTCGTATTTTCGGTTGCTCGATCACTGGCATTTCGACATATTTTGCATGACTTCTTCTGATAAGGTCTTGTGAAACTTTCGGTTCATTTCTGTGACGAGCAGGCGTCTGGCAAACAAAAATAGCAGAAGGACAACGTCAGTCATAGATTCCTCCCAATTAAGCATACCCCAAAAAAATAACCACTGATACGTGCTAAAAATCGAAGTTTGCATTACCTTTAAGAACTGAAAAGTCTTGGCGACTTGAACCCACGACTGGTGATCCGAATTTTTCATTGTAGCCTCACCTTCTTCTTCAAAACAAAATTCTAACTCGCGTGACTTCACAACAATCTTGGCATCACGCGACTTGGCCTTAATCTCTACTTCATCGAATCACATTTGCTTCTTTTTCTTGGTTGGCTGCAACTCATTGGGTATTGTTTTTCCTACAGAGGAGATAATCACAAGAATGAAATCTCCATCTCGAGAAATCGAAACAATCCTCACTAAAGCCTTCGATGTCCCGCCAATGAGACAAGTAGGAGAAATGTCAACAGGGTAATTTAAGAAAGGAGCAGGCATGGAAGACTGGTTTTTGCCTTTCTATTTTATTTGCCTTTTGAACCTTGGCCACAGATATTTGGACTTACATATAAATTTTCTTGCCTCGGCTGAACCCATAGCAGAGCAGGAGCTACTACAGCTACACTTGGCACCCATGTTATTTGTTTGCCCGTCGACCTGTCTTTAGGGAATGTCGATGAAATTTTTTTTAAGATGGGATTAGCCAGTATTTTGTGTGGGGATTGCAAAGCTCAGGGGAAAATTTATAGCAGAGGGCTCGGATTTTCTCGTTTTGATCATGGATCGGAATATATAAAATTAAATTGTGTGGATGTGAGCGAATAGGCCTTTCCAAACAAGTTGGAAAATATGTCCCTGCCTTTATGATATAAATATTTAGAAAAAATAAAAAAATTATTCACATTTATTGTGTTGTTAAAATAGCATTTCTATTTTGACTGTTGAGGGTTTGGGTCTTTATGTCAAAGCTACCAATGACCAGGGTATCGTTAAAGGAATCCACCTCTTTGTAAATGATTTTCCCATTACGCATCAACAGTTTGTCAATGACATCATGCTCTTTTTCTACCCTTCTCTTTGCGAATCAAGACCTTAAAAAAATCCTCTTATATTGTTGGTCCTAGAATTTTAGTAATCTTCTAGCGAAATATTTAGGGATACCACTTGTGAAAAAATCCTTGAGAGAAACATGATGGAAATAAATCCTATAAAGGATCACTAATAAGTTAAGTAGTTGGGTGCTTATATCCTTTAACTTTGCAAGAAAATAGGTATTACTTAAATCGATTCTTTAGGCCCTACTGATATACCAACTATCAGTTTTGATAACCCCTTTTGATAGGGATATCACCACCCATTTAAAGGAATTATTGTGCAAAGGTACAAAGAAATCGGTGCTTGTGGAGTGGGAGAATTTAGGCATCCCAAAGTTAGCATGGGGTTAGGTATGAGAGATCGTGAGACTTTGAATAAAGCACTCGAGAAAAGTTCTGGTGGAACTAGATGAAACTAGCTACAAAGAGGTGACAAACTATGGAAACAAATATGGCATTGAAAGTATATAAACTCCTTTTCCTAATTTAAGAAATATCGGGTTACAATCTTCCCCATGGGCTCTTCGATTTGGAATTGTGCACAAGAAAATAAAATTCTAGTGCAAAGGCATGCCTTTTGTAAAATTAGGAACGAAGATACTACTCTCTTATGGAAAGATGCTTGGTAACAATGCCCTTGTTTAGGAGATAGGGAAGATCTTCACAAACTGAGAACATTTACTATGGAGAACCAAGGTGTGAAGTTAATGGGCTTCTAAAAAATAAACCAAAACTCCTCCCTTTGGAGAGATTAGAAAACTAGGGAGGTCTGGTTAGATCACCAAGATATGCTTCCTTAAGACACTTTGAATCAAGAGCATCAGGAACGTAAAATTCTACTTGCACGGGATCAGGATAAACTCCATTGGGTTACAAAATGAAAGGAATTTTTACACTTAAAGAAGTTTATTATTTGTTGGATGTGCATCAAAGTATGCATAGAGGGATTTTATCGAGGAGAATGTGGACAAGCAACTTCTAGCTGAAAGTTGCACATTTTATGTGGTTGATAAGAAGGATAAAATTACTTACGTGAGATTACATTAGGAAAAAAGGTTACCAAGGGCCTTCCCTTTATCATCTTTGTGGTAACCAAGAAGAAACCATGGAACACCTACTTAACTTATGTCCATTTTTTGTTTCCATTTGGTCTCAAGTGTATTCTATTTTCGTACACATTGACCATAGTAATAATAGCCTAGTAGACTCGTTGGAGTAGTAGCATTATAATTTTTTCAAGAATACAGTGGTACATTGAGCATGGATTTTGGTTGGGGGGCTTGAACTATGGGCAATATGGAAGGAATGTAACATGAGAATATTCAAGAAGTATAAGGAGACTACACGAATGGTATGGAATATTATCAAAGAAAACATCAGAGAGATGATTCTATCAGAATCATGGTCCCGAGATGGTTGGAAGGTAAATAATTTATAGTTTGATATCTTGAAGAAGCTAGAAATATTCCAAGAAATGGCACCTCCATGTGTTCTCAAGAACTAAGATCCTAGAATTTCTTCTCCTTCCAGCTTCACTCCTCCTCCTATGGAATTCATAAAGCTTAATTTTTTTGGAGAATTGAAAGGAAACCTAGGGCCAATAGGTTATGGAGGTGTTTTAAGAGATTGGAATATGAACACATTACGGGTGTATGCTCAGAACTATGGAAATACAAGCAATAATATGGAAGAATGTGTGGCTCTTGAAAAAGGATTGCAACTAGCAGTCGATGTGGGTTATTGCAAGTGGAAAATTCACAGGGACTCCTAGTTGGTTATTTTGATAGCCCAAAAAATAAAAATGTTTCCCCATCTTCCAAACTAGCTAAGAGCTAGTGTCCATATCTTCTCATCTCTCCTATCTAGGAAGAAAAATTAAGCAAGATCGAGTTTCTAAAATCCATCCTGGATGATGACAAAAACTCCCTGATGGGGGTGGACAAAGGGTTATAGGGAAGGATTACGGGTTTAGCCCACCACCCCATTGAAGAAACATGCACTAATGAAGGGAGTGACATGGCCAACCCCTGAATATAGAAGCATGTGATTCACTTGTAGGCTATTAAAGATGTGCGAAAGGAATTTTGTCATGACTGCATGGGAAAGTACTGCGACTAGGTCTCAATGTTTGAGCACAGGGAAAAATCCAAATTCCTTGCTCCAGGAGGAGATTCTTATGGAAATTTATAGCCTAGTAGATTTTGAATTAGAAGTGGTGATATTTACTTGGTCGCCTATTGGTGTGAGTGTGGGATAATTGGCTTGTGGTCACAAAGAAATATCAATCCATGTGGACATAATTCTGGTTGTGAGGAAGTGGAATTTAGGGGGTTTGGAGTGGGTGTGGAAAGCTAGGGGTGTTGTTGATGCATCATGTTGGCGGGGTTGGGGTCCTAAAGTCAATGGGTGGTTGATGTCTCTACCATTTATTTCATTCAAGAGGTTGGGTGCACCAATGATTACTTTGAGAAGGGTAATTATGTTTCCTCTCATATCCTTTGTTATTTTTCACAGTATTAAGTTGATGGGCCTTGAATGTTTGGTCATTACTATTTTTGTTTCTCATGTCAGTTGGTGGTGGACATCCCAGCCTGTTTTACTGTCCACTAGTTTTTGTTTTTCTAAGGTCGCTCTATTCAGGGTATTTGTGTTGCATCTCATTTACTCCATCAATTTTTATGGTGTGAAATTGACTAGCCTCCAATGTGTGATTCTTATTGGCCTGGTGTGGCTTTAGAAACATGGGAGGGGGGGGGGGAGGGTTTAAAGTCAATATTTTAGCATTAGCTCAGGTTTTTTGTGAGGTTTCCATCTAATTAGTGTCACTTATCTAGTTTTTTGTCCATGCTCTAGTATTTTCAAGCTACATTTATTTTTTTGACTCAGTTTGATATTATTTTTCTTCTATCTCCCTTCCATTGTTTATATTTGTAAGGAGCTTGGGAAAGTGGCCCGTCTACACAATATGATGAAGTAGCATATGTGTAGCCATGGGGGAGGGAGTGGCCAGGGTCCCCAGGGTAGAAACCCAGCTTAGAAAAACAACACAAGAAGTTGATAAAACATTCTATTTTTGTGCACCCCCAGCCCCCGCTTCCCCCTTAAGCTTGCAATGAGACTTGCAACCTAAGTCCCTGGCTCCAATGGACCTCCAAGAATTTTTAGATTAAGATATTTTGGAAGAGGTTTCTCACTAGTTTTCTTATCCTAGTCACACCAAGGGAAGAAGGAAACAATATCTTAATCCTATATCTATGTATTTGCAGATGGAGGCCTTGCTAGGAAGGGTCTTGAAAGACAAATATGAGGAGAGATACAACACCTTTTCTTAGTTGGAAGACATTAAGTGTGCCAAGAGAAATCAATGCCTTTACTTGGAAATACTGGATGCAAGGCTTGCACATCTGGAAATTCATATGCAATGTGAATATAACACCCCTTTTCCTCTAGGATACAACACCAAAGATCTAACGCCTATTACTTCTTTTGACTCTTGAATGGTTGGAATGTTTAGTAGCAATTTTTTGTACTACAATATTGCAGTTGTTATATTTGGTTTGTTGTATATGCAAGTTTTTTAGATTACTTTCTGATTACGTGGGTGGTTAAAAATATATGGTTTCCCTCAAAGAAAATTTAAACAACACACGGAAGACAATGGTTACGCTATGCCTGGTTGAATGATGTATTATTATTTAACGATATTTTGAGGCAATAAAAAGTATTAATTTGCAAACGAAAAAAATATATATATATATTACAAATATTTCCTATGAGGGGAAACTCAACTAGTAATGGTCGTGTTATGAAATATTATCCAAACTATGATATTAAAGGTTCAAATCCCCCATCAGTAATATTTTTCTATTTAATGTGTGTTTTTTACAATTAGAAATAATATTTATAAAGAAATTTCAAAATTATAATTAAAATTTTGATATTTTTCATTAAAGTTATAGTTTTTAATAAATTTTAACAAAATGATTAAAATTATTTTTGTATGTAGTAGAAATTTATAAAAAACATGTCAAAACCAATATTTTCAATAACATGTTTAGAAAAACACAATAGGATATAAACAACTTTCTCTTAACCTTATATAGTGGTACTCTTTTTACTTTCTATTAAAAGAAGCATTTTAATTTGAAACAAATTGACCTTAAATAGTGTACTTTGAAGCATTTTAAAAAACCTTGAAGAATTTTATATTCACCTTAAAGCATTTTACTTTGAAGAATTTAAAAAAACAATTTATAAAATATATTTTTTGTGGGTTGATTAAGGAGGTAAATTAAACTGCTTCATCAGTACCATTTGTAAACTTAGAGTGTGTAAAGTATGAATTTATTAATATTCAATTAAAATTCATATATATATCATAGGAAGAATTAAATGCTTGTATAAGATCATATAATGCGTATGTAATGAGCACATTGAGTAGGTATATGTCAAAACAAGGGAAGGAATCCTCGCACAATGTTCTTTGCAAAATTTCTGTGGATCATACAGATTGAAGTCCAAATGACCGAATGTGAATTTCTCTGTCTCTTTTCCTTTGGTCTCAACAACCTTCAGATTCTTGATCTCATACAATCCGATCTCCAAAGGAAGAGCAAAACAAGGTGATTTCTTCTTCCTTTGCAAGACTGCCAACAACCCTATGGAGAGATGATAAGAAAATTCTTGAATAAACAACTTGTCAGTGGCATAATATAGTAACTAGATTGGAGGCTTCTGTCCATCGAACACTCTGATGTAAATTCCATCTGGTGAAGCAAATCGATATGATATTTCTGACACTTCTTACATTGATTCACGAGAGATGCAAGGTAGCTCTTCCTCAAAGATTAACTTGTACAGTGGAATGATGAAGTGATCAGTCAGTGTTTCCATTGCTCCCTTGAAGCTAGACTTTGAAAGAAATTTGTAGTATATATGCACGCCAGGTTCTCGTGGTGATTAGGTCCAAGTCATGGTAGGGAATTAATTTTGAGTGAATATTGCCTCTAGTAAATATAAATAGATGTAAAATATAGTTTTCTCACCCTTGGGAGGGTTCTTAGCATTGGTCACATGGATTATCAATCGTTGAGCCAACAAATCCTACTAGTTGAAATTTTTTCCCTTAATTCAGAACTTGATTAAGCATCAATGCCCAACCTCATAGGAAGGTCTCAATATTTATTTTACACATACGTGGCTACATAAGATGATCAAGTACTAATAGGAATTTCTCATATATTTTATGTTGTACGTATTGTTGGTTGTTTGGAAAAATTTTGAAGGCTCTTTCATCCAACATTTGACGACACCATTTGTGTTTAGGTAGCTGGTGACTGCACATAAATTTGAATCCATGTATGATTTTTACATTGATAGATGATATATCAGGTGGTAATCATGTGCCTTGAAATAAGAAAGCCTTTTTCTGCTAGCATTACTAACAGTCATGGTCTTGTTATATGTATGCGACAATATCCAGCTAATGATTTATACAGATTGGACAACTAGGTAATTACATCCAATCTTGTGTAATCTTGATATTTGTTCATTGACATACCTATGTTGGTCTTCAATATTTACTTTGAAGGTATTTTCTAATAATACTTCATTCATCGTATGTCATGTGATTTCCAACTCTTTCTCTATGAACAACTAAGTGTCTTAGTAAACTAAAAATTTCATTGGAGTACTCTCAAATGCCTCTCTGGTGCTACTTTCCATGATGTCATTGGAGATAGGCCTATTGGGAGCCATGGTGACAGTAATTGGTTAAGATAAGTCCTAAAAGAAAAAACTGCAGGACCTGCAAAAGACAAATGCACTCATGGCAAACAAAAATTAGCTCAAGCAAATTGACTTACAAAGTAAGTTCTGAGCAAAAACCACAAGACTAAGAGGGAAAACTACAAAAATTCTGAGTTGAGGGAAGATATTGGTGTCATGAACTATGCATTGCATTGTATGATCAGTAGTCCCGGGTGAGGGTTGAGGCTTGAGACTACGTAATGTGCAGTCTCAGCCTAAGCAGATTGAGGGAGAGATTATAGATTGCGCAGTCAAAATAGGCAAGAGTCTAGCTTGAGCCTTGGAAATACACAATGTGTAGTTGGGAAAGCTAGGAACGATGCATTGTACAGTATTAGAGGCCAAGCATGACGCTTGAGCCATCGAATTTCAAAATTCCCAGTAGGGCATGGAAATTGTTGGCCAAGTGACCTGTAGATCTTCCCTAGAAGAGGGTGAAAGTGGGAGATCTTGAGTGATATGGAAATTAAGAGTGCATATATGAATATGTAAATTTAAATTAGTGCAAATAAAATTCATAATATAAACATGAAAAATGAAAAACAAGCATGCATAGGAATTCGCTACAACAATGATCACCAGCGGGAAAAAACAAGAAATCTAATGTGACACTTCTAAAAATCAAACAACAAACTAAACCAACAATATTACAAGCTAATATAATGTAAAATTACATCATCTACAAAAATAAACAAGAAAAATAGGACTCACAAAAGCGAAACGAAAAAAATCAATAGAAAAAAGCGATAAAATATGACAAAAGCAAAACTTACCCAGAAAAATGTCGCAAACTCCACCGAAATATCCTTAGTATCATTGGGAAAGCCATAGATCCAAGATAGAATGTTAAAATTATCTCTAGGGGCATCTATTACATATATCTAAGTTTATTAGGGTTTATCATTCACTTGCATAAAATCAAGGAAAAAAACGACACTTGGTGAACAGTAAAAAATAGTAACTTGTGTCAGCCTTTGGGAAAATAATTATCCAATCTCTATTTTATAGGAGTTGTTTTTTATTTTTCGACTTTTATTCTTTTTTTTTCCCAAGAAACGAACTTCTCACACTGCTACTAGGGATTGCACAATTCCAAACCAGAAGGAACTGGGCAATTACTTGACTCAGTGCATTGTGCAGTTTCTAAGGGCAGGGAAGATTTTGTGCAAATTCTGAGCGCAAGGTAGGCCTTCCCCTTAGCATTGCGCAAATTTTTATCTCAAGGCTAGCCTTCCTCTAAGAATTGTGTAATTCATTTCCTCAAGGCTAGTTTTCCTTCCAAGATTGTGCAATTCCTAAAGGGAAAATTAGAAAAGCTAGAAAGTTAAAATAGAAGATGGCTTGGGAGTGAAAAGGATCAAATCGAGATTAAAACAAGGCATCACAAGCACTACGTGAAATGATAAGTCTTTGACATAACATTAATACTTTGCGATGGTGATTGATGAGCTCCCGTGGATAGTAGAGAGGCTTCAAAATATAACCATTTGCAAAATTTTGGAGGGTGGTTGTAGAAACTACAACAATTTCCTATATCT
Organism: Pinus albicaulis; assembly: GCA_034641835.2. Taxonomy (NCBI): domain Eukaryota; kingdom Viridiplantae; phylum Streptophyta; class Pinopsida; order Pinales; family Pinaceae; genus Pinus; species Pinus albicaulis. Next base: position 1,328,337,045 of record CM076578.1, read on the forward strand.
TTGCTTGGATCTCTTCAAACTCTTTTTCATGGCCTTCCATATTTCCTACCATCCATTATAATATTCTTTCAATATCTTGGACCCTCTTTGATAGTGCCACCTCAGCTTTTTCTATTAGGCTAGACCTAGTGTTCACCATCATTACCCACTTTCTCTAGATGTGACCCTTGTTAGGCTCACTTCAATTTTCCTAAAATAAAACATGTATCAAGAACCAATAGAAAAAAAAAACAATTTCCCACCTATCAATCAATTATATAATCCTCTTCCCCAATAACCTATAAGAGAAAAAGGCATTATCAATCTCCCTTTAGTCCTTGCTTCTTTTGTTTCCACCTTCATGTGGAAGAGTTTTGATACCGCCTCCATGTGGTGAAGAGTTGTGCTCTTATCTCTTTAGTGGTAGCTCTGATACCACCTCTATGTGGTGAAGAGCTACACTTTCTATTTATGTGCATGGTATCTTTGATACCACATGTGATCACGACCCCAATATCTCCTATAGTTAAAAGGCACCTCCTGGGCACTCTATGACCCCTCAAGCATGCCACATCGATGTGTTCTTCTTCTATATCGTGAAGTATAGATTTACTATACCCAAACTACACCTCATAGTAAGTTTATTTATATAATCTCTATACCATTATTTACTTAACATAAGTTCATAATTCTTTGATATAATGCAAGTAATCTTATTATCTCATCTACTTGAGTTAATCTTGTTATTCATCAATCAATCATGTACATAGTATTTAGGATACTAAATCATCAAAAATATCATCATACACATGCACAATTTTTATTCAAATGGTCCTCTAACCATCTACTACTCATAAAAAGTCACAATACAAACACTTTTCCAAGTCAACGGCTTGATTCATAGGAGTACGTAGCCAAAAACCAATAGAAACCAAGGCAAAACCTTCCTCACCCATTCCAACACTACTCAGGTCATCTCGGCACCTAAATGACCCCACTTAGTTCAACTGTCACTTGGCTCAAACTCTACCTTGGTTTTTTCCTTGTTCCGCTCATGTTTACATGACCATACACACTCAGCACATCCTTCTTCATCTTGGCTCTTCCTCGCACTCCTCACTTAATTCTTGCAACCTGCTTTGATTATTTTTTTTCACAATTCCATTTTGGTTGGTCTCCATATTCCATTGTTGTTATCCTCACTCGTGTGGTTTATTTATATGGTGCTCGACTTAGCACCATCTCCAACATGTCATTAATTACTCAGGTCAATATGGTTGCACATCATGTGCTTTGCGTGAGGCTAACCCCATTGTCCCACCCTCATCTTCATATGCAACATCATTCACCCATTCACCTTGGTCATTCCACCCATCGATCGGTCCAAATCATCTCGCTTCATCTATAGTTGACTCTCCTTTGGTCGGTCCACCACCATATTTCCTTATATTGGTTGACACCCCTTTAGTTGAAGATGCCCTATGCTTGATTTGTTCATTCCACCTTGTCGCACATGCACCCACTACTTGATTTGATCATACCCCACACTAACATGTTTCTCATTGCTTAGTCACTCATCTCGAGGGCATGTGGTGACACACTTGGGTTTCCCATGATACCTCCTCATGGTTTTCACCCATCGTTCTGGAAACTTTAACGCTTAGTCATCCACATCTACCACGCCACCAAGCCATCCATACCTTCCCAATGGAAACCCTAAGTGTCGATTTTTCAGCAACTTGTTTTGGCGTGCCCTCGCCTAACATCGTGACTTCGTCACATTTCCTCTGATATCTTTGTGAAAAATCACGTGATGTGGATTTATCCCATGGCACGTACCTTAGTTGAAGACGTTCCCAAATATAGGGCTTGCCAGGGCTCCCTTACCATGCAACATGTGATACAATCGTGATGACCTCTAGATGAAATGAACAGAAGTATGGGAGAGTTGAAATGATCGCGAGTCATCTCAGTTGAAGTATGGGAAGGTTATAATGAATCGTGGATCAACTCAACCAAAGTGGGTAGAAATAATGTTTTTGTAAGGTTTGCTTGACTTGTAGAGACATGATGTGTGGTTGCAAGCCAAGAGACACACCCCTCAGCCTCCCCATGGCACATATAAGTATACAATAGAGAAAATGAGTTGGAGGATACATCACATCATAGAAAAAAACAACCACTAGATCAAACAAATCAAGTTAGATTAAACTAGGCCATATGTCGAAATGGAAAGGATGAGGAGGGTCATTTCCATAATAACAGAAGCTTGGAAGAGAGTAGTCGCTTTCCCAACCATTCAATTGTAAGGTTAACTGATGAGTTTTTCTGACATTTGAACCGTGCTAAACACCTCATGATAGGGTAGATTAGGTGGTAGCGAATTGTGTGGAAGGTTTTGTGTGTATTCTTATTGGATATGACTATGTGACTTAGGTAGGGTCCTGACCTATGCCAAAAATAATTTTTTAAAGGTTACACCTCGATAATCTATTATTTGGAGTATAACTACATATCACTTTCCTTCAACATTTGGCATATACTTTACTTGTATATGTGCATGGGTTTTGGAATGTTGAAGAATGTTTACACATGAATGTTAAATGGAGCTAATGTTATGAAGGATTAATGATGAAAAATTGAATTTATGGTTACAGTTATGATTGAAAGTGAAATAGTGGACAAAGATATTGTTGTGTTTTGAATTAAGTTTTATTTTTCTATATAACTTTTTTATGACAATTTAAAACAAATGTTGATTTGCAAGGCATAGTCTGGGTAAATTATTTCCAAGGTGGTCGAGCCATTAGTGAGAAAAACATAGATCTGTCACACAACTAGAGATCGTAGGGCCCCTAAAATCACGAGAAGTTTCTAGGGGTGTGACATGAACCACTACAATGCATAGTCTGGGTGAAGTATTGCCAAGGTGGTCGGGCCATTAGTGAGAAAAACACAGGTGACACACAACTAGAGATCGTAGGGCACCTAAAATCATGAGAAGTTTCGATAGGGTGACATGAACACTAAAGTGCGGCATAACCATTGACACCACAAAAATAATGTGATGATCTAAAATAAAAAATAAGGAATGTCAACTATGGCTAACCAAAATCAACAAAATTCAATGCAACATTACCATTGATAAACATTTTAATACATTGCAAAGATTAAGTTGCAATGTCACATAACCATGTAGGAACATTGTAATCCAAAACAATCCAAGAAAAATGTTGCAATGCAACAAAAACTTTGATGAATGTCACAATGCAACATTATCTTTGATAAACTTTACAATATCACAACACGATTAATAATGAACCATAGTCCACCATAATGAAAAATGGCCAACCAAATTCAACCAAAATAAACATGATGATGACCCTCATAATGCATCATAACCATTTGGTATTGGGAACATAGCAATTTGACATTGTCAGTGAAGAAAAATGTTGCAATTTAACATAACCTTTGAGGAATGTGATTTTGAAGAACCAAATTCAATGTAACATAGCCCCTCAATGAATGTCACAATGCAACATATCCATTAAGGAATGTAGCCATTTAACATAAAGTTAGCAAAGATGAATGTCACAATCCAACATGCTCCTTGATGAACTTTGCATCATGGTGAAACCCTTAATGAACGTTGGAATCTAACATCACACTTGTGACCATCATAATGCATAACTCCTTACTAAATGTCACATTGTGACAATAATGAATGAGCATCACAATGTATCATAAGCCCTTAGATGAACATTACAATGCAACAAAACCCCTAATGAAAACTACAATATAACAATAGCCATATTTCTATCCAATCTAAATCATATTCAAACATGATCAACAATAACCATCTATATTAAAACCTAGTTCAACTTAGTAAGTCATGGTCAAACACAATTAACAATGGTCAAGAATAGTCAAGCAGAATCAAGAATAGTCAACTATATTCAAACATGCTCAACAACCATGGTGAACCATAGCTAACCATACAAAAATGGAACATGGTCAATCATAGTCAACCATAATTAAACATATCCAACCATGATCAATCATACTCAAACATAATTAACCTTGATCAAAACATCTTAACCATAGTCAAATATAATTAACCATTATTAAAAATAATCAACCATAATCAAGTAAGATGAATCATAATCAACTATGATTCAACATAATCCAACATACCAAATGTTAATCATAATTACATTATTAACATATTAAACCATAATTAAATACCATCAACCATCATGAACTATAATTAATCAAAATCAAATATAATTAACCCTATCCAACTATATTAACCCTAATAATCCAAAATCAAATATAAGCTCAACAAGTCAACAATAATCAACCATGAAAAAGGTTTAGTTCACCTGATTTCACAGAAATCTTGACATCGCCTGATTTGACCTTAATATCTGTTGCATCAAATCTCTGTGGCTGGGTGGGCTGCCATTAGATGGATATTGCTTGGCTGACGAGGGACAGATTCACAGGAATCAATTCTCCATGTCGGTAAATCGAAACAATCCTCACCGAAGCCTTCGATTCCCGGCTGCTGAGCTAGTAAGAAATATTTCGACAGCCTAGTTGAAGAAAGAAAAGGGTGGGCATGGAAGACTGGTTTTCGCAATGACTTTTGAAGCAGTGTAGAGCAAAAGCATCTACAACTGTACACTTAACAACCATGTTGTCTCTGGGTCTGAAATACTTGTCAATACAGAACAATTCGAGAGGATGACAGTAACAACCATGTCAAGATTCTCTTGACTCGCGATGGCAAGAGGATGACAGTAACAACCATGTGAAGATTTGCATTTAGAAAAGCATCATGCGCTGTACAGAACTACTTTAACTAGATGTCTGCGTCGCATATTAATAAAAATGCCACTGCAACGTTTTATATCTCATGCGCATGACGAATGAAGAGGGCGTGTCAATTATTGCTTTACTAAAACCACAGATACTCAGCCTTTAACTCCCATCATCTGAAAAAATATATATGTTGAGATGTTCGACCTTCAACTCCCATCGTTAAAACATTCTTAAATGGCGTGGTGAATCTAGGCTCTTGTCATTTTCAAATACTCATAAAAGCAATTTATCATTTAGGTTTATAAACATGTCATTGTCCTCCTTTAGCAATAAGCATTCAATTTTTTTTATTTAAGCATCTATGTATGTAAATGGTTGAGTTTAAAATAAAGAGAAGTAATTATATTATTTTATATGTTTATGCCTCACATGTTTGTTGAATATAAAGTAAAGTAAGTTTAACTGTAAATAATTAATTAATTATTAATTAGGTTTAATGAAGGTGGTGGGAAGGAATAGTTTTATTTTTTATGTTTAAATTTTTTGAATTTAAAATATTAATAATATTATTTGATATGCAAATATGTTATTGATTATCTCTTGGATTTATTAATTACGGTGGCTGGAAAAATTAATTAAAATTAATTTTCAAAAATAGTATGTTATTAATTAATATTTTATTCTAAAATTTTTAAATATTATGATATATTTTAAATTAATATACAACATAAATTATAAACATTTTGATAAAACCCTAATGGTACTTAAAGTATTGCTATAAGAAATTCACTTAAAAATGAGCTTCAAACCAACATCAAATGCAATACCTTTATGAAATTTCAAAAAAATGATTAGTTAGATGCAATATGTATCTTTTATATGGAATAGGTATTATTAGAGACTAGGTATATTATCATCCTAGTTAAATTTTGAAAATATCAATAGAAAAGTTTAATATTGAGAGGAACTTTATTGAGGAGTAGAATGAATTATGACTATGAAAACTTGCTACTTCATTAACTATAAGGTATCTATATAAATATTATTTATTTTATAAAGCTATTTGTTTAAGTTATAACTTGTACAATGTAGTTAATATATGTTGTAGGGATCAACTTACTTGAATGTGTAATATTACAAAATATATATGTAATAATATAAATTGGGAGATCCACGAAAATGTTGCATTGCAAAATATGAATAACATTAAAAATATTATTATTTCTAATTTTAAAGAGAAAATGTGGTGTAAGAAAGATTTAGAGGCTAAAACAAAATTAAGATATTATAAGGAGGTCATCAACCCTACTCTAGAAAATAAAAAATATCTCTTTTTTTAGCTATCTCAAAGAAAAATATTAATATAGCCAAGATAAGAACGAACTCTCATGAGCTCCATAGTGAAACAGGTAGTTGGGAAGTTCCTGAAACACCATGGGTGGAAAGGATCTACCATTTGTGTGAGAATATGAACATTGAGGATGAAAATCACTTCCTCTTAGAGTGTCATGCCTACACCCACATTAGATCTCAGTTTCATAAGCTTTGTTGCAATATCGACCTTCCTAGCGTTTCAACATGTCAAAATTATAGTGAGCTACGGACACTTCTCTCCAAGTTCTTTGAGCATAGAAGTACGATTTTAAAACAAACTAAATAATTCCTTTCTTTAGGTCCAATAGACAAAAATGTCATCATCACACACACATATATATATTTGTAATTGACAAAGTGTACACCAACATAGTTAATATATATATATATATATATATATATATATATATATATATATATATATATATATTTGTGATTGAAAAAATGTACACCAACATAGTTGACATAATAGACATTACTGCCCACGAAAAAATGTACACCCACATAGTTGACATATATATATATATAGTGATTGAAAAAATGTACACCAACATAGTTTGCCCACAAAAAAATGTATATCTCTATATAGTTATAAGATAAAATAAATAATTAAAAAAAATGTTTATATTATAAAGAACTTCCATAAAATAATATAATAATTTAAAAATATTAATAATTTTTACTTTATTAAATAACTATCAATTAATCCTTTAAAATATTTTTTTATTAATTATTATAAATATATTAACCAAATTATATAATATTTAAAATAATAAAATTAAATAATTAAAATTAGAAAATAATAATAATAACAGCAGAAATTAGTCCAGGAAAAGAAAACAAAAAAACCCTGAAATTCCTTTTTAAGTTTTTAAATTCCGTAACAACAGAAAGCAGTCAAAATATCAGTACTTGACTTAGGGAAAAAAATGTTCTATGGTCCTCGGTCGACATGCCTATGCACTATCTCCATATATATAACTGCATATTGTTTCAACCCTCATGGTTATTCCAAGCAACCAAAAAAATATAGTGAATTAATTATTCACTTCTCAACCTAAACAATAAAAATAGAAATTACAGAGAATGAATCAAATCTAATCTACAATGGTAACATTTGATTAACAACTTAGTTGATCTCAGAGAAAATAGACCGATGGTGATCATACCTAGAAACTCCAATCTCCAATCTCCTACAAATAAAACTATGTTTGTTATAGAAACACCACCCAGCACCACATCAACAAAAATAAAGGGAAAGCACAATGAAACCTTCTCGCCTACTCTCTTGATTTTTATCATTTTCGTTTTTGAAAATTGGTCATCAGCCAGCTGGGAGACTGGCCTTCATTTATAAAAGTGGTCATAATTTGGGAACAAACCACGGCCTTGGAGACCAAGCCAACCGTATTTCTCAATCTGCGGGCAAGGAATTATTTTTAACGGGTAACCATAACAAGAAAATATTTTTAAGGGATAACAAAAAAATAAATATTTTTAGATTATATGTGTTAATTTTTTGATTTGAAATTGAAAAATTTTCAAATATTTTTCATATTGTTTGATAATGTATTAGATAAAAAATTTCTTTCTAAATAATATTTTGTTCATTCATTTATTTAAAAATCAACTTTTCGTGAAGTCCAATTTCAATACAGTTTCAATATAGACTACATCTAAAACCTCAATATATAGAAAGACAGCAATTGTTTGATAATATATTAGTAATTTTGATAAAAACTTTTTTTTTTGTACATTAATTAATTTATTTTTAATGAATTTTATTAAATATGAGTATTTTTCTTAATTATTGAAATTTAGTTAAAATATTTTCTAATAAATTAAAATTATTTTAAAATCATGTAAATAGTTAAAACAAATTTGTATTCACTTTTATATTTTAAACCTATTTTTTATAAAAGAAAATATATTTACTTTCTCACATAGACATATAACTAAAGAGATTAAAGCACTAAATCTTATGAGTTATATCATACTTTATCCTATTATATCCTATTATAATAAAGAAAGTGTTAATTAAATTATTATTTATATTTATTATAAATAAATTTTAATTTATAATATTTATTATTTTAAATTATAATAATAATCATATTATAAATTTTAATATAGATTTAATTATTTAAAAGTGTATTTTTATTTATTTACTTTTAAGCATATCAATATTGGTATATGTTTTTATTTTTATTTTTTTGAAATAAATAATATATACGATATTTATTATTATTTTTTTAATTAGGATGAGTATTTTTCTCATATTTTTCTCATATTGATTATTATTATTAAGTTGATTAATTACAACTATTTCATAAATATCATAAATGATAAATTACAACATGTCTCAAAAACTTTAACCCTTAGAAAAAACAAAATATTCATTAAAAAAACTTAAACTGAAATCTTTTGACATAATAATTTTTTATTTTTTATTAATATTTTTATTTATATAAATTTCTTTTAAAAAAATAAATATTTTCAAAAAAATTATAATTTTGAAAAAAAATTATAGCTATTATTTAAATTTTAAATTGAAATATACAAAATTATATTTAGTTTTTATAATTCATTTAAATAATTATAACTATTGCAAAAAAATTTAGAATAAAGAAATGTGGGAGCATTAGTCTAAATTTATTACAGATATAGGAAAACTTAAGGACCCACAAATTGAGAGCTTTTTCTTAATTATATGGATGGTAGTGCATGGTCATTCGTGGCTGAGGGATTTGTTTGGTTAATTTAGAACTTAACCTACTAGCTAACTCCTTGGAGGTTCTCTTTCCAATTATTTTCATTTAAGTCATTAATGTTTTGATGTGAAGTTCTAGATAATAAAAAATATGGTAGATTACAATGTATATTAATGTTCACTAAAATTAAATAGTGTTTCTTACCTTAAGAAGGTAAGAGACTATTTAAAAGTATCATTTTAGTTTTTCCATTTAAGATGTTAAGACAATTGTTAGTGTGACAAATATTTTGAAAATTAAATCTAGTGTGAGTATAAGATGGGCAATCTAAGAGAAATTATTTTTCATCTTCAACAGTAAGAGGTAGCTGAATTGGTGATTGACTTGTTATAAAGTATTATGTAAAGCATGAGATTCAAATTGTGGCAAAGGTGATAAATTGTTTCATATAATGGTATTTTGAAAATTGGTCATGAGAATTTGTTCTTATTTTAACAATGTGATATATTTTTTGAGATTAGGGTTGATCATATCCTTATAATATCTTTTTTTTTATCTTTCCCTATAACTCCTTATCACTACATAATTTTTGAAGTAATAATATTTTCAATATTATTATTTTACAAAATTATTTCTATCTTCATCCACCTATGGTCTAGTTAACGCTAGCATACTTATGTCATCCTAACCTCAGCTAGAAGATGGAAATTTTGTTTAGAACTAAAATCACCTTAGCAAACTTCTTGGCTTCCATGTTGTTTAACTTCTTCTTATAATAAGATACCTAGACATAATTCTCAAGAAATAAGATACCTAAACATATCTATACTTTGAATAGAGAAAAGATTATAATTAAACATTATTAATTCCTAGTAATAAGTATATGAATATATCTAATAAAATATTAAAACAAACACACATATAAATTAAAATTTACATATAAACTTTGCATATCTCTATAAATTTTGAAACTTTATTTTAATTTGGATTAGAGAAAAAAAACAAAACTTATTATTTTCATAATATAAAAATATAATAAAAATCAATAATATGATTTGATAAGGAACAACATACTAAAACATTAATATTGATTTGTTAGACTTTCACATAAATTTATAAAAAAAACTTGTATTCTTAATTTTGACCGAAAAACAACAATATACATACATTAAAAACTATATAATTGTTACTCAATTAATTGTGTTTCATTTCATGAACATAAAAATGAAAGAAACTCATTTTAAAAAATGTTAAAATAAGTATCTTACTAGTATAATTAATATGTAATTTATTTTAACAATTAATATATAAGGGTAGTCTAATTTATAGGCAAAATGATTTTTTCACCAACAATATAATATCAAATAAGATTGTGATTTTTTGTTATTTAAAATAATTTTTGATGCATAAATAAATTCAACACCGTGAAAAATCTTAAGCACTCTAATTTTACAAATTAAATAATTTAAACCCAAAATTTTAAAAATTTCTACTATATTTTAATTAAACTTACCCAAATAAATCTAAAAAATCATTTAAAATAATTTCATCTCTAAAATTAGACTGCCCATCAATTATCCTCTAAAATTTGTATACTCTAAAATTAGACTACCCATTACTATATAATTTATTTTGATCCATTATTTGTATCCTCTGAAATTAAAATTTATTAGAAAACTTCCCACCCAATTACTCTAAAATTAGACTGCCCATTACTATATAATTTATTTTGATCCATTATTTGTATCCTCTAAAATTAAAACTTAGAAAACTTCCCACCCAAATATAGTTCGGTGTAGTTTAGTAGTTAGACATATTTCTGAAAAATCATTTGAAAGATTTGAAGATGTGGAAAATTGTATAGAACAGTCCATTTCCACAAGGGATTCTGTTGCTAATCTGTCTGATAAATTTGACAAATTAAATTTGAAGAAAGCCAATAAGCCTATCCCGCTTTCATTTTTGACTAAAGGAAAGAGTATTCATCCCCATGAGCTTGAAAGCCCGATCTCTCAGTTTCCACATCTCTTTCCTAAAGAAGTGCCTCAGTTATCTCAGCAACCTGAGTCTAAGCCAGAAGAAAAATCTGAGAAAATAACCATAGCCACTGCTTTAGAAATCTCAGATTCTGAAAAACATGCTTTTCCTATTTATGAGCCTTTAGAAACTTAGTTTACCAGACATGCTGCCCCTGACCTTTATGTTGCAGGAAAGATTCCATCCAGAGAAACTTTCCATGAAGGGAGTCATAAGGAGTGGAACATTGATGGTATATCTGCAGCACAGATCAGGAAATTGCTTGATAAAATGATTGTTGAATATAAACTGCTGTGTGTAGAAGGGAAAAGTGAAGTAGAAGCATGCAAAACACTTATTCAGTGTTTTACACGTACTCTGGCCAGATGGTGGGAGTTGGAGTCATCCCCTGTTATGTTGGATAAAATGGAGAAGGAAGTTCTGAAAGATGAACAGGGTGATATTATGTTTAATCCTGATGGCACAGCACAGAAAAACATGATTGGTGCACTCACAGCACTAATCCAGGAGCATTTCTGTGGAGCTAAGTTTGCTCTCACAGATAAGAATGAATTGATACTGATGAATTTGAAATGCAATAATATCAATCAGTATGAAGACTTCCACAGGGATTGGATTGAGATAATATTCTTGGTTAAAGACCCAAAGAATATTTTGTGGAAGCAAGTTTATTTGGCTGCTCTACCATCTAAGTTGGTAGATATTTTAAAGTTACAAGAAGCATTCCCCTTGCCACTGGAAGTTTATCTTTGGGGAGATTTTTATGCAATAATTACTAAATTTTTTATTTCATTGTGTACCAGCTCTAAAATGCAAAAGTCTATAGATAAGCTCAATAGATTTCCTGGTACAAAGTCTTTCTGCAGCAGGTATGGAATAACAGTTGATGATCCTTTGGTACATCGCAGAAAGCATAAACGGCATGCAAAGAAGGCTTACAAAAGAAGTAAAGCCTCTACTTATAGACTGAGCTCAGGAAAAAGACGAGAGCTCAGGAGACCCAAAGAAAGCAGAAGGCCAAAAGAAAGAAGAGGACATTATCGTTATAAGCCCAAGACTCATTATTACCAGCCTCATGACATCCGTCCTAAGGATGCCAAACTAGCCAAAATGAAAGAAGTAGTCTGTTGGTTATGTGGTCAGCCTGGTCATACCTCTAACATGTGTCCAACAACCCTAGAATCTAAGAAAGGTCTTGGTAAGAAATCTGCTAAGTTTAAACAGCCATCTACGAGTCATACTGTCAAACAAGAACCTAGATGTGCTCGCTGTCATTCCTCATTTCATAGAACAGCAGATTGTCAAAATCTTCCTCAACCTCTCTCCATCCAGCAACATGCTGAGCGGTCCTCTGCCTCTAGCTCTTCAGATGACTATTCCTCTTCCTCTTCTGAGGAACAAGTCAACATGTATTGTAAGTGTTCCGACTCAGAAACCTGTCATTGTTCTGAGTCTGATTCTGATTCTTTCTCTTCTGCTGAAGAAGACCTTCCTCATGTCCTCATGGCCCAACTTGATGATGATATAAAAGTTTTTGCCCAGATCCGTGCCATGGAGGAAGGTGATCTCAAAGCTGCCCTCCTTGCAGCTTATATTAAAAATCTGCCTGGATCCTCTGGTTCTTCCAGTTCCTCTACTAGTAAGAAACCCAATTTTGTTGACACTTCTTATGAGCGCAACACCAAGACGTATCTCCTCCACAATTCTAACAAAGCTCGTGCACTCACTTTGGGGGAGGTGAGCAAGGAGATACATGATCTAAAATCTGAGATTCACAGCATGAAAAATAAAATTTCTGTCCTGAAATCTCAAGTTCAACAGCCGTCATCTTCTTCTACAGCTATTTCAGGAAAACAGACAAGCTATACGCTGCATTCTGCTCCCAAGGCTGAAGTCCAATTTGCAGAAGGAAAATTTGATACTTCAGTAGGATTCAGAGAAATTGGTGACATGCAAGTCATGGCCATACAATACCAACATCATCATGTTCAGGTAAATATTTGTATTGCTGGTCATGTCTACAAGGTCACTGCACTTATAGACTCAGGAGCAGATATAAATCTGATCTCAAAGAAAATAGTCCCATCCAAATACTGGACCACCTCAAATAAATAAGTAAAGGGACTAGGAACAAAACAGTTGAAATTTGAAGTTTCTAAAGATGCTGTCTGCTTTGATTCAAAATGTGTGAAGCTTTCCCTTGCAGTTTCTGATATCCCAGTTGACTGCATTTTAGGAAATATATTTTTAGCAGCAGTAGAACCACATGGGTCTTTTAGATTTCCTGACAAATCTGCAGGATATTTCATTACTATTTCTGGGGAAAGAATTGAATTGCCTTATATATCTAGACCCATAATTTCACCCATGGTTCTGGCCATGCAAGAACTTCACAAAGCAGAGAATAGTCTGGTAGAACTCAAGGATCATAAAAGAACTATCAGGATTGAAGAACAGTTGAGTTCTCCAAAGGTCCAGAAACAAATCTCTGAAATTCAGAGAGAATTTGAAGAAACATGTTGCTTAGAAGAGCCAAATTCCTTTTGGCATCGGAAGCAACATTGTGTTGAGTTGCCTTACAAGGAAGGTTACACTGGCAAACCTTGTAAGTCCAGAGCCATACCCATGTCTGTTGAACACAGACAATTATGCCAGAAAGAGATTGAACAACTTCTCCAAAGGAAGCTAATCAGAGAATCTAGCAGCCCTTGGAACTGCTATGGATTCTATGTCAACAAAAGAAGTGAGCAAGTCAGAGGTGTCCCAAGACTTGTAATAAATTACAAACCTCTGAACAATGTTTTAGCAGATGATACATATCCGATCCCTCACAAAGGTGATCTGATACGAAGAATTTCAGGAGCTAAGATATTTTCTAAGTTTGACCTTAAATCTGGCTTCTGGCAGGTAGCAGTTGCAGAGAAAGACAAATGGAAAACAGCATTCAGTATTCCAGCTGGGCATTATGAATGGAATGTAATGCCATTTGGTTTAAAGCATGCACCTTCAAAGTTTCAGAAGGTAATGGATTCTATTTTTAGGCCATATACTGAATGACTACTTGCATACATTAATGATCTGCTTATTTTTTCCAAGAACTTACAGGACCATTTCAGACATCTGAAAATCTTCATGAAGTTGGTCCAGAGAAATGGTTTAGTCTTAAGCAAAAAGAAGATGGAGCTTTGCAAGACTAAAATCAAGTTTTTAGGGCACGAAATTGAAAATGGTCAAATTGCTCTTCAAAATCATGCTCTGGAATTTGCAGACAAATTTCCAGATATATTAATGGATAAAACTCAGTTACAAAGATTTTTGGGTTGTTTAAATTATGTGAGCAATTTCTATCCCTCATGTGCCATTGACAGGTCTCTGCTCAACCAGAGACTCAGGAAAAATCCAAAGCCTTGGACGGAGAAGCACACTCAAGCAGTCAGGGAAATAAAATCCAAGGTTCGTAGTCTCCCTATTTTGTATGTTGCTGATGACAATGCATTTAAAATTGTTGAAACAGATGCAAGAAACATATGATGGGGAGGTGTCCTCAAATAGAAACCGAAGGAAGACAGCCCAAAGGAGCAAGAACAGGTTGTGCAGTTTGTATAAGGAGTCTGGAGCAAAGCAAAACAAAATTATGCTCCTATTGAAAAAGAGGTAAAAGCAGCCTGGAATTGCATCAGTAAGTTTTCTATCCATTTGGCTAATAAACACTTTCTGCTAAGAACTAATGCGAAAGCTCTGGAAAAAGTAATAACAAAAGTAATAAAGAACCCAGAAGATGCAAAGTTTGCAAGATGGCAAGCTTTATTTGCATATTTTGATTTTAAGGTAGAACATATCAAAGGTTCTGAAAATTGTCTTCCAGACTTTTTAAGCAGAGAGTATATCCAGCACCAAGAACAGACAAATGACCATGAAAAATAAGAAATACATGTTATGATCATTCTCACAGAATGGGACCAAGCAAACCAGAAAGAAACATTGAGATATCTTGCAGATGATGAGCCTTGGCCCATATATCAAGAAAAATGGAGGCCTACTTGGCAGCTCCGAAACACCAAAGTGCTTGACGCCAATGTACAAAACCACAATGATATACATCACTTTGTTCCAGAAAGAAGGGTATACCCCAAGGGAAGTCAGTGGATACATGACATGATGTATTCACATAGCATGCTTGCTTCACATGAAGCAGAAAGATCTCTCGCCCAAGATTTCAACGACATCTATGTCATATGTACGGGTGGTGGAGACAGAAGTCGGGTATACTACAAGTCTATCATTATAAACAGAACCAGGAATCTTGGCCAATACACAGGAGGAAAATTTCAAACATGGCCAGGTAATGACCCAAACCTTATTTTTCCTGATACTGTTTGTAATTTTGCAGGATATAAAGATCTGTGGTGGGATTTGCTGAACAAGGATGGTCGTGAGGAAACTCACTATACCAAATTAAAGTTTGTCTGCACATGGATCAATTCAAGAGAAGCAGCAGCGCCATGGGTAGAGAGTTGGTGTGGCTATGGTAGTCCTCGGTGGATCATATTACTATGAATCCATATGTCGTAGGGTGTCATGTGAATGTATGGTAGGACAGTGGCGAATGTTTTCATTATCTGTACCCGAATGCATGTAAAAAGAAATTGAGGGGATTAGAAGTATCAAATGAGAAACCCATACACAAATCATACATTGAAATACCCATCAATGGCTCGTCATGACCAAGATTAAGCACCGAGATCATCCTAAAATGGTATTGGAATGAAAATGGTGCTGAGCCTTCTGACCGATTGGATATCGATTTTTCTTGAGCTTTTCATTTTGGAGATTAAATGCTCGATAATTACTGTAATGTCGGAAGATGTACAAAATTTGATATATTGATGTTCACATCATAGCTGTCAGTCTGCTGAGACCCGGTGTAATCGCGTGAACCGAGAGGGACGCTACGGCTACCTCAGGCGCGGTGCGGCGTGGCAACATTTAATGCTCAATTCTAGACCTTAGTTCCCCCCTTCTAACCTCCTAAGTTCAGGGAAAGTGAAATGGGCGGAGGTATTTTTTCTGTAGGATGAATTCAATACCATATGGTGGTGCCAATATGGATAAGACTCGTTTGAGAGCACTACCAAGCCAGCACTTAATTATAATCAAAATTGATAAAACGCGTATACACCATTATCCTTCACCTAATACGTCCTCCACCTAATAATGGTTCCCTTTTCACACAGCAATATACTAGCACAACCACATTAGTAAAAACTAATGTGGTTGATATACACCGATATGCGTATATAAAATAGATTTACAACCACATTTACCAATGTGGTTGATATACGCCGATAGGCCTATATCCACTACCCATCATATTAATTTATATATCAATAAATAAATATTATATATAATAAATTTATTATATTAACTTGAAAAATATATATTATATATTAATAAGAATATTAATATATTAAATATATTAATTATGATTAAAATCACAAAAATATTTTATATATATTAATAATATTATAATAAGTATTAATAATATATATTAAAATTATTTATTAATATATTAAAAATATTAACAATATACATACTATAAATTAACTTGAAATATATATAATATATATTAATATAAAAATAATATTAATAATATATAATAATTTAATATTTATTTATATATTAATATCATAGATAGTTATATTATTAATAAACCAAAAGAACTAATAATATATTAATAATATATATTATATCATAGTTGGTTATATTATTAATAATATTATAATATTACTAATAATCATTATTTATAAATATTTGAATATTTATTTATAATGATTATTAGTAATATTATAATATTATTAATATTACTAAATAAATATTAAAATATTATAATATTATTAATAATATTATAATATTAATAATAAACATTATTAATAAATATTTGAATATTTATTAATAATATATATTAATAATATTATAATATTACTAATAATCATTATTAATAAATATTTGAATATTTATTTAAAATGATTATTAGTAATATTATAATATTATTAATATTACTAAATAAATATTAAAATATTATAATATTATTAATATATATCATTAATAATATTATAATATTACTAATAATCATTATTAATAAATATTTGAATATTTATTTATAATGATTAATATTAATATTATAATATTATTAATATTACTAAATAAATAATATATAATATATATAATATATATTAATAATATTTATTGATATAAAAATAATATAAATAATATATAATATTTTAATATTTATTTATATATTAATATCATAGATGGTTATATATTAATATATTATAATATAATGTACGTTCAGTTATATTATTATGTATATATTAATAATAAAATTAAGGTGACATTGTGAATGTATCAACACAGTTCATGAAGGCGGGGTTAGTGAGGCAGCAACATCATAATGGATCATTGGGACCATGATCAAGGCCAGGACAGGAGCGAGCGGAGTTTAATGGCTTTGCAGGGCAGACAGGGTGTGTTGTCAGACGGAGGACAGCCTCAACCTTGTGTGGTAAGTTTCCTCCTTAACCCTCTCCAAGCGGGCTTGCTATGCTTATTGCATGCAAGCGCTGGAGCAAGGCAGAGGGAGAAGGCGCGTATTCAAGCTCTGTTCAAGGAATCGACTGGGTGGTGGTATGTTCAAAACCTATTTTCTTTGCTCATTATGGAAAATTCCGCTATTGCTCAGAAGTGTTGGCGGTTTATTTTGCGTGATCATACTGGTAATGTAATTTACGAATGGGATATGCCGGCTCAAAAAAGAGTGGAGCCATGTTTTAGGGACCCTTGCATTCGGACAACTGCTCACAAAAATGGTCTTTCCAAAATTGTTCTAAGTAGGGAGTTCAAAAGTCTGTCTGTCACAGTCAGTCTGGTCATGCATGCAGAAGTCTGTCGTAATTTTCTTAGGTTGCGGTTGCGATATTTGGTCCTGAGTTGCGTTAAAACAGATGCTTATCACAATGCTTTCATCCGCATTAAGTACAAGTCTAGAAATACAAACCCTGGGTCTATGAATGAGCCTCAGATGTCAATCTTAGTTGCGAATAGAACCCTGTTCCACTACTCTGTGTCCATGATGCAGAAGAACCCCAAGTATACTTTGAAATTGACCGCCAGGACTAGTGCTTTTCGTAAGGTTAGACCTGTTCTTCATCATAAGATTGGCAGACTGAGGAGTGTCAGCTCAGTGATTAGGAATGAGGCCACGGGCAGTGATATGGTTTGTTACCGTATCCAGCAAACAGGTAATGATTTTTGGCTAGTCGACGGGATTAGAACTGTAACTAAAGTGTATTATCTATGTATGTTACAGCAGCATAACCGAGGAAAGATGGGGAAACGTCGTGCAATCAATCAATCTGGGAAAGGAAAACAGGTAAAGCAAGAAGAAGCAAAGCCGGAAAAACGTGGAAGGAAATCGACCCAGGAAAGGATGGAAACTCTGCTTGATAGTTATGTTCAAACGAATACTTCCAAGACAAGACAGGAAATTAGAGGCTGGGAAAAGGAGATTCAAATAGAACCAGAAGACATTGCAGCAGAAGAAGATGCGTTCGATTTCATCAAGGATCCAGCGAATACCAGAGGTCGTCTCTCACTGTTTCAGCAAACTATTCATACATATTGGACTATGAAATGTCTGTTAGCAAAAGCCATACAAAGCTACCCCCCGGGTATACAAGGCATGGAGGTAACAAAGATGGAAGCCAGAATAATGGACAAACTGGAAGATATGCAGGATCAGCTTTCGCATATCAAGATTACCCAATATCAGACAGCAGACAGAATGAACCGATTGGATGACAAAGTAGCCCGCATGGAAAAGCAATTACAACAACTGCAACAAGTGGACATGCCCGGGTCTACGCTTAAAGACCCTGCCCCTGTTTCAAGTTCTGATGCTTAGTTTCTCTTTACTGATGTTGAATGTATATAGGATTATGGTATATAATTAAAAGACAGCAGCTAGAAAGTAATATTTTGGAACAGTTAGCTAATGTAGGACATAGAACAATGAGACTTTACCAGTTTTGGAACGCATTTCATGCGTATAGATGGCCAACAGACCTGGTTTCCTTCGGGCAGGTTGAGGCTATAGTTGAAATTTTCATTTTTGTAACCTGCTTATTAAAAGAAAATAGTCAATAGAATGGTCCTACTATATTTACAAAAAAAAAATAATAATATATAATTAATAATAATATTACTAATAATCATTAGTAATAAATATTTCAATATTTATTTATAATATATATTAATATAATAATAATATTAAACTCAAGAGAGTAATAAACCATATGAAACAATATTTAAAAACAAAAACCCTAATAGATCAATAAGCCCTAACAATTAATATTTTAAAGTGAAGATATTAATAAACCCAAGGAATAATTAATACTACAAACCCAATGTCATCATAAACCTAAGGTTTAAATATTATAAACCATAGGAATTGGTGAACCCAAGGGATAAATATTATAAACATAAGGGATCAATATTAAAAACACAAGAGATTAATAAACCGTAAGAATTGATATTTTAAATTAAAAAACCTAATAAATTAATAATCCATAAGAATCAGTATTTTAAACATAAGATATTAATAAACCAACGAGATTATTAACATTATAAACCAAAAGAACTAATAGACCCAAGGGTTTAATGTTATAAAGCAAAGGAATCAGCGAGCCCAAGGGATAAATATCATAAAGCTAACGGATGAATATTATAAACAATAAAGATTAATAAACCCTAAGAATTAATATTTTAAACTGAAAAATATAAGAAATTAACAAACCCTGAGAATTAGTATTTTAAACTCAAGAGAGTAATAAACCGAATGTGTGATTAACATTATAAACCAAAAGAACTAATAAACCCAAGGGTTTAATATTCTAAACCAAAGGAGTCAGTGGACCCAAGGGATAAATATTAAAAACCTAAGGAATCAATATTTGTCAGAATGTGACATTTGATCATGGATGACATTGATCAATTATTCATATTATAAACCAAAGGAATTGGTGAACCCAAGGGGATTGATTTAAACATTGAGACAATTGTTCTCACAATGCGACATTTGATCATGGATAACATTGATCGATTATTCATATTATAAACCAAAAGAACTAATAACCCCAAGGGTTTAATATTATAAACCAAGGAATTGGTGAACCCAAGGGAATTGATTTAAATATTCAGACAATTTTTGTCACAATGCGACGTTCGACCAACTATGACCATGGTTGGCCATGGGTGATATTCATATTGAGACAATGTTTGTCGGAATGTGACATTTGATCGTGGATGACATTGATCGATTATTCATATTATAAACCAAAAGAACTGATAAACCCAAGGCTTTAATATTATAAACCAAAGGAATTGAGCAGACGAGAAACCGTACCCAAAAAATTATAAATAGAAATTGGTGAAGCCAAAGGGAATTGATTTAAACATGGATGACATTGATCGATTATTTATATTATAAACCAAAAGAACTAATAAACCAAGGGTTTAATATTATAAACCAAAAGAATTGATGAACCCAAGGGAAAACCATTACCCAACAAATTATAAACCAAAGGAATTGGTGAACCCAAGGGAATTGATTTAAACATTGAGACAATTGTTGTCACAATGCGACGTTCGACCAACTATGACCATGGTTGGGCATGGGTGATTTTGATATTGAGACAATGTTTGTCAGAATGTGGCATTTGATCATGGATGACATTGATTGACTATTTATATTATAAACCTAAGGAACGAATAAACTTAAGCGTTTAATATTATAAACCAAAGGAATTGGTGAACCCAAGGGAATTCATTTAAACATTGAGACAATTGTTGTCACAATCTTGACGTTGGACAAAGTATGACCATGGTTGGCCATGGCTGATTTCATGTTGATTGATTTGATGATGGATGACATTGATCGATTATTCATATTATAAACCAAAAGAACTAATAAACCCAAGGGTTTAATATTATAAACCAAAGGAATTGGTGAACCCAGAGGGAATTGATTTAAACATTGAGACAATTGTTGTCACAATGCGACGTTCGACCAACTATGATCATGGTTGGCCATGAGTGATTTTCATATTGAGACAATATTTGTCAGAATGTGACATTTGATCATGGATGACATTGATCGATTATTCATAATATAAACCAAAAGAACTAATAAACCCAAGGGTTTAATATTATAAACCAAAGGAATTGGTGAACCCAAGGGGATTGATTTAAACATTGAGACAATTGTTCTCACAATGCGACATTTGATCATGGATGACATTGATCGATTATTCATATTATAAACCAAAATAACTAATAACCCCAAGGGTTTAATATTATAAACCAAAAGAATTGGTGAACCCAAGGGAATTGATTTAAATATTGAGACAATTGTTGTCACAATGCGACGTTCAACCAACTATGACCATGGTTGGCCATGGGTGATATTCATATTGAGACAATGTTTTTCAGAATGTGACATTTGATCGTGGATGACATTGATCGATTATTCATATTATAAACCAAAAGAATTGGTGAACCCAAGGGAAAACCATTACCCAACAAATTATAAACCAAAGGAATTGGTGAACCCAAGGGAATTGATTTAAACATGGATGACATTGATCAATTATTTATATTATAAACCAAAAGAGCTAATAAACACAAGGGTTTAATATTATAAACCAAAGGAATTGGTGAACCGAAGGGAAAACCATTACCCAACAAATTATAAACCTAAGGAATTGGTGAACCCAAGGGAATTTATTTAAACATTGAGACAATTGTTGTCACAATGCGACGTTCGACCAACTATGACCATGGTTGGCCATGGGTGATTTTCATATTGAGACAATGTTTGTCAGAATGTGACATTTGATCATGGATGACATTGATCGATTATTTATATTATAAACCAAAAGAACTAATAAACCCAAGGGTTTAATATTATAAACAAAAGGAATTGGTGAACCCAAGGGAAAACCATTACCCAACAAATTATAAACCAAAGGAATTGGTGAACCCAAGGGAATTCATTTAAACATTGAGACAATTGTTGTCACAATGCGGCGTTGTACCAAGTATGACCATGGTTGGCCATGGCTGATTTCATATTCAGACAATTTGATGATGGATGACATTGATCGAGATTGTGTAATGCCTAAACCAAAAGAACTATGGCCAAAGGGTTTAATATGTGCAAAACCAAAGAAATTGAGTAGACGAATTGATTTAAGCCAGGACATTGTCACAATGTGACATTGGACCAACTATGACCAGGGTTGGCCATGGGTAAACTAATAAACCCAAGGGTTTAATATTATAAACCAAAGGAATTGGTGAACCCAAGGGACAACCATTAACCCAAAAAATTATAAACCAAAGTAATTGGTGAAGCCAAGGGAATTGATTTAAACATTGAGACAATTGTTGTCACAATGCGACATTGGACCAACTATGACCATGCTTAGCCATGGGTGATTTTCATATTGAGACAATGTTTGTCAGAATGTGTCATTTGATCATGGATGACATTGATTGATTATTCATATTATAAACAAAAAAAACTAATAAAACCAAGGGTTTAATATTATAAACCAAAGGAATTGGTGAACCCAAGGGAATTCATTTAAACATTGAGACAATTGTTGTCACAGTGCGACGTTGTACCAAGTATGACCATGGTTGGCCATGGGTGATTTTCATATTGATACAATGTTTGTCAGAATGTGACATTTGATCATGGATGACATTGATCGATTATTCATATTAAAAACCAAAAAAACTAATAAACCCAAGGGTTTAATATTATAAACCAAAGGAATTGGTGAACCCAAGGGACAACCATTACCCAAAAAATTATAAACCAATGGAATTGGTGAACCCAAGGGAATTGATTTAAACATTGAGACAATTGTTGTCACAATGCGACATTGGACCAACTATGACCAGGGTTGGCCATGGGTGATTTTCATATTGAGACAATATTTGTCAGAATGTGACATTTGATCATGGATGACATTGATCGATTATTCATATTATAAACGGAAAGAACTAATAAACCCAAGGGTTTAATATTATAAACTAAAGGAATTGGTGAACACAAGGGACAACCATTACCCAACAAATTATAAACCAAAAGGAATTGGTGAACCCAAGGGAATTGATTTAAACATTGAGACAATTGTTGTCACAATGCGACATTGGACCAACTATGACCATGGTTGGCCATGGGTGATTTTCAGTGATGTGTGTTTGTCGAATGTGGTTTCTCCTATTTATAAACCAAAAAAAGCTAATAAACCAAGGACAATATTATAAACGAAAGGAATTGGTGAACCCAAGGGACAACCATTACCCAAAAATTATAAACCAAAGGTGGTGAACCCAAGGAATTAAGTTTGAAAACATTGAGACAATTGTTGTCACAATGCGACATTGAACCAACTATGACCGGGAGTCGGCCATGGGTGATTTTCATATTGAGACAATATTTGTCAGAATGTGACATTTGATCATGGATGACATTGATCGATTATTTATATTATAAACCAAAAGAACTAATAAACCCAAGGGTTTAATATTATAAACCAAAGGAATTGGTGAACCCCGAGGAAAAGATTCAAATTGTTATTTGTTTTGTTTTTGAGACAAACATTTTAGAATAATACATATATATATATATATATATAATAGAAATATATATATATATATAATGAGAAATATATATATATATATATATATATATATATATATATATATATATATATATATAAAATGAGAAATATAAGTTTTTTTTCTCTTCTTCCATCAAAATATGTTATTGATTGAGCACAAAAGGAATTAGATATCTCTATCATATAGGGTTTTCTATGCATCTATTGGTCCAATAACGTTTTTAATTAAAATGAACCAAACATATGTAAATTTTTTTGTTCTCATTATAGTTGACATTATTTCTTAATTTAATGAACATTTTATTTTTATTTTAGGAAAGATGTGTCAAAGCTAGAGTAAGCATAAAAGAAATTACACATCTCATACACTTTTAATAAAAAAATAATAAAGATTGTATTACTTATACTACCAAATTTATATTTTTAAACCTTTTTAATATTTTATTTTCCTAAATTAATATTTAAAACATATTATATAAAAAACTTAATTTCTTAAAGTAAACTTTAAGTTTTATTTATATCATTAATTTCATTTTTTTTTTATTATAAAAAAATTAATAATGATAATTAATAATAATGATTAGTGTTTATTAAAATTTATCCTGAAATTAAAAGAAATAGAATTCGTTTAAATTTTGTACGTTAAAAATAAAAAACACTCCAAATTTTTATATAAAAAAATTAATAATAAAATTAATATTTCCTAAATAAAATCTAATATAAAAAATTATTTATTAAATTTATATTTATAATTTATTTGAATGACTTTCAAATGTAAAACTATATTTTATGGTTTTCAAATCATATGGTACGTTCGGTTTAGTGCGGTTTGTTCCAATCTATATTTTTTTAAATACATAGTTATTTAAAATGAGTTAATTTTTATTATAATAAAGTATTATTTTAAGAAAACAAAACTGAAAAAAACACAATCAACCTTGGCTTTTGTATTCAATTCATGATAAGTATTAAAATACTTAATTCATGATATTCACAATACCAAGATTAAAAGGAGTATAACCATGATAAACATAAAAAAAAATTCTATCACAATAGAATTCACATTGTCATCATTAAAACAACATAAAAATTAACGAAATTACAATTTTATCAATCTAAGCTAAGTCAAAGAAAATCTTCTCAATATGCTATCACTAGTTTAATTCTTCTAAAAGTATCTCTCATCCTCAACTTTACTCCATAAAATTCTAACTTATAACCTTGATTGAACTAAACTCCACACAAACTAATTCATTTACAACTCATATATATATAAAACATATGATAAAATTGTTAATCATAAAAATACATTCCTTCTTTACTATTTATATTATATTATTAATTTGAGTAAATTACTGCCCCTACGAATTCCCTTTTTTGTTTTATTTTGAGGGAGAAAGAAAAGAGAGGATTTAATTTTGGGGAAATCCGTAATTACACATCTCATACATTTTTAATAAAAAATTAATAAAGATTGTATTACTTATACTACCAAATTTATATTTTTAAACCTTTTTAATATTTTATTTTCCTAAATTAATATTTAAAACATATGATATAAAAAGCTTAATTTTTTGAAGTAAACTTTAAGTTTTTTTTTATATTATTAATTTTTTTTTATTATAAAAAAATTAATAATAATAATAATTAATAATAATGATTAGTGTTTATTAAAATTTATCCTGAAATTAAAAGAAATAGAATTTGTTTAAATTTTGTATGTTAAAAATAAAAAACACTCCAAATTGTTAAATAAAAAAATTAATAATAAAATTAATATTTCTTAAATAAAATCTAATATAAAAAAATTATTTATTAAATTTATATTTATAATTTATTTAAATTTATTTTCAAATGTAAAACTATAATTTATGGTTTTCAAATCATATGGTACGTAACATTAACATGAATGTAAATTTAAACTGTAAACATTAAAATATGAACATTAAAAGTAAACATAAAAAAATAATGATAAACTTATAATATTAAACATTATAAACATTAACCTTTAAAAGCATTTAAACAAAATAAACATTATTACCTTTATAATTTAAAGGTTAACATTAACATTAAAGTTAATTTAAATATTAAACATTAACAAAGCTTTAAAGTAACATTAAAATAAATTTAAATATTAAACATTAATAAATCATTAAATGTCAATGTTAGTGTTAACATTTATTTAAATGTTTAACACTATCATGTATAAAAATTAAAATTTTAAAATGTTAACATAGGTCATATATAAAAATTAACATTTTAATAAAATGTTAACATAGGTTATATATTAAAGTTTTAAATTTTAAAATGTTAACATAGGTCATATATAAAAGATTAACATTTTAATAAAATGTTAACATAGGTTATATATTAAAGTTTTACATTTTAAAATGTTAACATAGGTCATATATAAAAGATTAACATTTTCAAACGTTAACATAGGTTATATATATACTAAAAAATTTGAAAAAGTTTGAAAAAAAAATATGGAAAAATGAGGAACTCGAAAAATGTAACGAAACAAAAAAAAAAATCATTGGGCACTGAACAGTAGCGCAAGCATTCGCTGGAAGAAAGTGTTTCGTTCGAGGTGCAGCAAGTTGTTGTTGTTTGAGAAAAAATAAAAAATAATGGCAATAAAAAACATATCGAAGTTGAAAACAGAACCCTTGTTTTTTTTTCCAGTGGAGAAAAATTAAAGCAGTAGAAAAGACAGAATTTAAAAAGAAATTTGCAACAAGGCAATCTGAAAAGAAAAATGTGGATGGTGAAAATGAAGGGTAAGCGCCAATTATCTGATTTCATTTTCGAAGAAATGGCTCCCTCGACTGCAATGCTCTGCAAATATTTGTTGCACCTCTCGTCAGAAATGGTCAAGTTCTGGCGATGGGGCACCTATATTCATAATAAATAAGGCAGGGAAATAGCGATGGTTTCGGCGTTGGGGCACCTATGTTCATAATAAATAAGGCTGGGAAATATCAATGGTTTCGGCGTTGGGGCAACTGTATTCATAATATAAAATAAGGCTGGGAATTATTAGTTGAGTTGGAAACAAGGAGATTGACACCTCCGGAATTATGAATCGATATCAATAGCGAGATCACCAAATCGAAACCCAAACCATGTGCCTTCCCATTACCGCCAAGTTTGGGTGCTGGGTGGATCGATCCCTCGCCATCTTCGGTCAAGAAAATCAATGGAAGCCCAAGGTCCGTAGCCATCAGCTTTGATGAAGAAAATGTCTCGAGAAAAAATGTAGAAATTTCATGCAAGCTCCAGCACCGTGGAATTAACAATGGCTTTCGCGTATGTACCTTCCCATCCCGCCAAGTTTTGGTGTTGTGGAGGATCGATCCCTCACCATCTCTAGTCAAGAAAATGAACGTAAGCGCAAGATAGCTGGTCATCTCTGATAAAGAAAATCTCTAGACAAAGAAAGTAGAAATTTCGAAAGTGCACATGCTATAGATTAAAAAATTTGTGAAAATTCAGACAACATTAAATTGTACAGCTTTGAAACATCAAAATTCAGAGCGTTGTTTACCATCTGGCCAAGTTTTGGTGCTGCGGAGCATTTGGTGAAGAAAATAAATGGAAGCGCCGGCTCATCTCTGATCAAGAAAATGTCTCCACAAAGAAATTAGTATAAATCTCGAAAGTGCAGCTACTATAGATTAACAGATTTTTCAAAAAGAAATTATGGAATACCATGCGCAGGAGCGACATTGGAGAAATTACAGGAAACATTCTGCACGGTGGAATTAAAAATGGTTTCGGCATTGGGCAGCTAAACTGGTAATAATCATGTGGTATTCTCCGGAACGTGAAGAGCCAGACGAGGGTATTTCACAAGGAAGCTTCACAATCGTTTCCGTTCACTGCGCGCTCAGCATATGCGCACGCCTCTGCCACGTTGCAGACAACTCACCACATGGAGTTGTTCCACTCCTCCACCATTACACGATTTGAAACCACCAGGGCGCCCACAACGTTTCCTGTCACGACGTGTCATTGTCTGCGGGCGCCTTCAGACACTTTGCATAACCGTTTAACACACTTGGACAAGGTTTAATCTTTCAGTTTTATTCAAAATGTTAATCTTGATAGGTGTCAATTAATAAATGGCACAGTAAATTTTTAATCTAGATTTGTAAAAAATTAATTTAAGTACGGTTTAAACACCTGATTTAGATATGCAAGGAAGTTAGTGGGGTAAATTTCATCCATCGATTTAGTGGCGACGACCAGAATATACTGGCATCTTCCAATCCTGACCATCAGATCAAAAAAATTAATTAGCCTAATCACAAAACATGCTCCTTCCGACAGGGGGTTAAATCTTCTTAGGCCCGGAAATTAGGTGTAATACTTTTCATGCACAGACGAATGTGAGAGGGTAGTGGTTGATCCTGACGTCTGGTACCATGAGAATTCGCTTTCCTGTGAAAATTAATAAATTTCCACAGCTTGCTGCTCTTACAATCCACTGCAGCGGAGGTGCGACTAGACTTGATCATATGCTCAATCGGTCCCGGGATCGAATCTCTCACTTCATTTTTCTGCTGGATCTCTTTTGTTTTCGGCTGCTCGATCACTGGCGTTTCGGCATATTTTGCATGACTTCTTCTGATAAGGTCTTGTGAAACTTTCGGTTCATTTCTGTGACGAGCAGGCGTCTGGCAAACAAAAATAGCAGAAGGACAACGTCACTCACAGATTCCTCCCAATTAAGCATACCCAAAATGAATAACCGCTGATACGTGCTAAAAATCGAAGTTTGCATTACCTTTAAGAACTGAAAAGTCTTGGCGACTCGAACCCACGACCGGTGATCCGACTTTTTCACTGTAGCCTCACCTTCTTCTTCAATACAAACTTCTAACTCGCGTGACTTCACAGCAATCTTGGCATCACGCGACTTGGCCTTAACCTCTGCTGCATCGAATCGCATTTGCTTCTTTTTCTTGGTTGGCTGCGGCTCATTGGGTATTGATTTCCCTACAGAGGAGATAATCACAGGAACGAAATCTCCGTCTCGAGAAATCGAAACAATCCTCACCAAAGCCTTCGATTTCTCGCTGACGAGACTGCAAGTAGGAGAAATGTTAACAGGGTAATTTAAGAAAGGAGCAGGCATGGAAGACTGGTTTTTGCCTTTCTGGTTTATTCGCCTTTTGAACCTCGGCCACAGAGATTCGGACTTACATATAAATTTGCTCGCCTCGGCCCCCATAGCAGAGGAGGAGCTACTACAGCTGCACTTGGCACCCATGTTATTTCTTTGTCCGTCGACTTGTCTTCAGGGAATGTCGATGCAGAGTTTTTTAAGATGGGATTAGCCAGTAGTATTGTGTGTGGGGATTGCAGAGCTCAGGGGAAATTTTATAGCAGAGTGCACCGATTTGACCGCGTCCGCGTTGATCACTGATGGGAATCTATAAAAGTAAACCGCGTGGAGCGAATAGGTCTTAGCCAACGAGCTGTAAAATATGTCCCCGCCTTTACGATATAAATATTTAGAAAAATAAAAATTTTAATCACATTTAGTGCGTCGTTAAAATAGAATTTCTATTTTATAGAATTGATATTTTAAGTTTTGATCAAATTAAAATTATTATCCAATTAAACCATAATAAATTTAAATTAATTTAATTTTACATTAATTATTTGCAATAACAAATTTATATTAATCATCTTTATAGATTCTTAAAATTTTTCACATATTCTAAATATATTTAAATCTTTAAAAATTTAATAAATTTTGAAATTTAAATTTTTAAAAAATTAATAAATTTTGAATCATTTCAAAGCATAATTGTTTCAACTGGGTTAAAAATTTATTTCTCTTATTTAAGGAAATAGGTTAATAATCCAAGACTCAAAGATATTTAACATGAGTGAGCGAAGTAATTCTAGGTGGCATGATTTTCTATAAATAATGGTTATGAATTAACTTGCATTTGCAAATAGTAACCCTTCAGAAGAAGAAGAAGAAATTAGTTTAACGTCCACCAAACTAAAGATAGCTTATAGGACAAATTGCTTCTCCATCCTATTCCTTATTCAACCATTTTCACATGAAGCCTCACAACAAACACTCTCAACTTCCTTATTTAGTCATTTTCCTGTGAATTCCCACAATAAACTCTATTGGATTCCTTATTTAGTCATTTCCCTGTGAAGTCACACAATTAAAGCTCTCAGCTTCCTTATTTAGTCATTTTCTTGTGAAGTCACACAATAAAATCTCTCAACTTCCTTATTCACACATTTTCCTGTGAAGCCTCACAATAACGCTCTCAGCTCTTCTTGTTAAGCCTCATTTTCCTATGAAGTTATTTTGACTTTCACCCCTCCATATAACCTATGCACAAGTGCTCTCAAATTCCTAGGAACCTCAAGTTCCTTCATCTTGTACCAAAGTTTATGGCTAAGAATTGTGTCAAAGGCTTTTCTAAAATCAACAAAGCAACAAAAGACCTCTTCCTTTTTCTCCCAAAATTTTTCAATGATGTGCCTTAAAGTTATACCATGGTCAACTAAGGAATGTTAAGGTCTAAACTTACTTTCCCTTTAGCAATTTTATCTCTTTCTTCTCCCCACTTGCTGATTTTATTTTCTAGCATGCTTCCAAATAAATTTGCAAACAAGGGGTTTATCATTATGTTCCTATAATTAGAGGGATTATTGATGTCTCAACTCTTGAAAAGAGGTATTGCTGAACTAGTTGTCTAATCTGTGGGGAACCTCTATCATATGATGTTGTTGAAATTTTTTATAATGTGAGGTGC
Source organism: Pinus albicaulis (assembly GCA_034641835.2). Classification (NCBI taxonomy): domain Eukaryota; kingdom Viridiplantae; phylum Streptophyta; class Pinopsida; order Pinales; family Pinaceae; genus Pinus; species Pinus albicaulis. Next base: position 1,328,367,513 of record CM076578.1, read on the forward strand.
ACAAACTTTTAAGCCCAACTTTAGATACTCTATTTGGAGTTCAACTAAGTCTTTTTTTTTTTCCAACACCCAACTTTTAATACCCATCTCTACATATTGCATGGTGAAGAGTTCAGTATTTGTTTGACCAAGGGAGGAGAGTTAACCTTGGGATCTTGCTCATAAAGTTGTCTGTCATAGTCAAACGATTTAGAAGTTGTAATACTATTTTCAATTTGCATCTTTCTCTATTGGCGCTCCTTCAATCATACTCAAACATAATTAACCTTGATCAAAACATCTTAACCATAGTCAAATATAATTAACCATTATTAAAAATAATCAACCATAATCAAGTAAGATGAATCATAATCAACTATGATTCAACATAATCCAACATACCAAATGTTAATCATAATTACATTATTAACATATTAAACCATAATTAAATACCATCAACCATCATGAACTATAATTAATCAAAATCAAATATAATTAACCCTATCCAACTATATTAACCCTAATAATCCAAAATCAAATATAAGCTCAACAAGTCAACAATAATCAACCATGAAAAAGCTTTAGTTCACGTGATATCACAGAAATCTTGACATCTCTTGTTTGACCTTAATATCTGCTGCATCAAATCTCTGTGCCTTCTTCGTCTTGGTGGACTGCCATTAGATGGATGTGCTGGGGTGATGAGGAACAGATTTACAGGAATCAATTTCTCCATGTCATTAAATCGAAACAATCCTCACCGAAGCCTTCGATTCCCGGCTGCTGAGTGAGTAACAAATATTTGGACAGCATAGTTTAAGAAGAATTGGGCATGGAAGACCGGTTTCGCAATGCCTTTTGAAGCAGTCATGTAGAGCAGCATCTGCCGTGTACACTTACCAACCATGTTGTCTGTCGTCACAATTAATACTTGTCCAATACGGAACAATTCGAGCGGATGAAAAAGAGAATCATGACAGTAACAACCATGTGAAGATTTGCTTGACTCACGATGCTAAGAGGACGACAGTAAGAATCATGTGAAGATTTGCATTTAGGTTTTTCATTTATAACATTACAATCACGTTATATTTAGAAAAGCATCATCGCCTGTACATAACTCATATTAAAAATGCCACTGCAACGTTTTACATCTCATGCGCAGGATGAATGAAATGGGCGTGTCAATTATCGCTTTACTAAAACCCTTCAAATGAGGAGAGATGCTGAACCTTCAACTCCCATCATTTGAAAAAATATATATGTGAAGATGCTCGACCTTCAACGCCCATCGTTAAAACATTCTTAAATGGCGTGGTGAATCTAGGCTGCTGTCATTTTCAAATACTCACAAAAGCAATTTTTCATATAGGCGTATAAAAGTGTCATCGTCTTCCTTTAGCAATAAGCATTCAATTGTTTTATTTAAGCATCTATGCAAAATGGTTGTATTTAATGTAAATAGAAGTAATTATATTATTTTATACGTTTACAACTCACATGTTTATTGAATTTAAAAGTGAGTACAATATTTTATATATAAATAATTCATAAAATTTAAAGTAAAGTCAGTATATCATTTTATATAAAAATAATTAATTAATTATTAATTAGGTTTAGTGAATGTGGTTGGAAAGAATAATTTAATTTTTTATATTCAAATTTTTTGAATTTAAAATATTAATAATATTATTTGATATGTAAATAAAATATTAATAATATTATGCAAAGATTATCTTTTGGATTTGTTAATTATAGTTGAGAAAATTAATTATTATCTTTTTTTTAATTGAAGATCAATTTTCAGAAATAGCATGTTATTAATTAACATTTTATTTTAAAATTTTTACATAGTATGATATATTGTAAATTAGTATTTAACATAAATTATAAACATTTTCATCAAATCCTAATCATACTTAAAGAATTGCTATAAGAAATTCACTTAAAAATAAGTCTCAACCAAGATTAAATGCAATACTTTTGTGAAATCTCAATAAAATGATTAGTTTGATGCATATATGAAACTATCATAATGTTGCAACATTTTATTATGAATATATATATATATATATATATATATATATAATGTAAATAATGAATTTAAGAATTAGTATATAAAAATATAAATCTATTTTGACTCTATATATGTAATGTAAATAATGAATTTAAGAATTAATATATAAAAATATAAATCTAATTTTTAATTTGTTAGTTATATTTAATAGTTAAAGTAGTATGTATCTTTTATATGAAGTAGGTATTATTGGAGACTAGGTGTATTATCATCCTAGTTAAATTTTGAAAATATCAATGGAAATGTTTAATATTGAGAGGAAATTTATTGAGAAGTAGAATGAAATATCAATATGAAAACTTGCTACTTGATTAACTATAAGGTATCTATATAAATCTTATTTCTTTTATAAAGTTGTGTGTTGAAGTTATAACTAGCATAATGTAATTAATATATGTTGTAGGCATCAACTTACTTGAATGTGTTATTTTATGTGTGTGTGTGAGAGAGAGAGAGACAAAGTGTACACCAACATAGTTAACCTAACCGACATTATCCTACGCACAAAAAAATATATATTTTTATATAATTATAAGAGAAAATAAATAATTAAAAGAAATGCTCACATTATAAAGCACTTCCATAAAATAATATAATAATCTAAAAATATTAAATAATTTTTATTTTATTAAATAACTATCGATTAATCTTCTCAAATACTTTTTATTGATTATTATAAATACATTAACCAAATTATACAATATTTAAAATAATAAAATAAAAATAATTAAAATTAGAAAATAATAATAATAGTAGTAACAGAAATTAATCCAGGAAAAGAGAAGTAAAAAAAAAAAATAGAAAGTATTACAGAGATTGTTCATCAAATCTACAATTGTAACAATTGATTAACAACTTACTTGATCTCAGAAAATAGACTGATGGTGATCATTCCTAATTCACGTTTGAAAGTGTAATCTCTCGATAGCAATAAAACGTTTGTTATAGAAACACAACCCGGAACCACTAACAAAAATAAAGGGAAAGCACAATGAAACCTTCTAGCCTACTCTCCGGATTTTTATCATTTTTGAAAATTGGTCATGAGCCAAAAGTCAAACAGAATGGAAAAATTCAAACAAATACCAAGTGGGCTCGTGACGAGCAGCATACTGAAGCTTCTAGCAGACCCGACATGGGACAACCCCAAAAACCTCCGTTGCAATGCTCAGGATGTGGTGAAGCACATTACTTCAAAAATTTCCCACATCAAGGAAGGAATGAGGGTGCAAAAAATCTGCAAGAGGCATTAATGATGGGGGATGTAGCTCAAAACATACCCAGAATCAATGCAGCGCTAGAGGATTGGCAAGCAGATTACCAGCCAACCATGATAGAGTTAGAAGGTAAGATTCAAAACTGATCTATTTCTATTTTAGTTGATCCTGTAGCCAGCCTGAGCTACATACACCCCCATGTAGTTGAAAACTGTAAATTGCAAAATCAGAAATTTAAAAACCCCTAGCTAGTTCAACTAGCTACAGGGACAAGAAGGCGAGTCCATGCTAAGGTACCAAATTGTGAACTGAGTATTAGGGACCAACACATAGTTGTAGAACTCAATGTTCTACCCCTGGGATCATATGATATTTTACTGGGGATGGACTGGCTGGAAAAACATTGGTCATTAGTGGACTGCAAGAATAAGGTCATTCATTTTAAGTCAAATGATGGGACATGACAAGAGTTGCAGGGTATTAAAAATCCTTTGCAGTTACGACCTATTACTACATCTCAACAAACTAAATGCATGAGAAAGGGTTGTCAACTTTGCACAATTCAAGTAGGATTCACCAACACAAAAGATAAGACTCTTATGTTGGAGAATATCCCTACTACGCAAGAATTCCAGGATGTATTTCTTGAGGAAATTTTGGAACTGCCACCAAAGAGAGACATAGACTTTACTATTGAATTAATACCCGAGGCAACACCTGTGTCCCGAACTCCATACAGAATGAGTATGCCGAAATTAACAAAATTGAAGATGTGGCTGCAAGAATTGATGGATAAAGGCTAATTCGACCAAGTGTGTCCCCATGGGGAGCACCAGTGCTATTTGTGAGGAAGAAGGATGGCACTATGCGCATGTGTATGGATTATCAACAGCTCAACAAGCTGACAGTTAAAAACAAATACCCATTACCGCGCACAGATGACCTGTTCGACCAAGTCAAGGGAGCTGCAGTATTTTCCAAGATTGACTTAAGATCAAGTTATCACCAGATCCGGATCAAGGATGAAGATATAAGCAAGACAACCTTTTACACCAGGTATAGGCATTATGAGTTTGTGGTGTTACCATTTGGATTAACCAACGCACCAGCAACATTTATGAGCTTAATGCATGGAATATTTCACCCATACTTAGACAAATTCATTTTAATTTTTATTGATGATATATTAGTTTACTCCAAGAATATGGAAGAACACCAGGACCATCTACGTATTGTGCTGAGAATGATAAAATAGCATCAGCTCTATGCCAAGTTTAGCAAATGTGACTTCTTCAATGAGCAAATTCAATATTTGGGGCATGTGATTTCTGTTGAAGGGATTGTTGTAGATCTAGAAAATATAAAGACAATTATGGAATGGAGGGTTCCAAAGAACGTAACTGACATACATTCGTTTATGGGTTTGGCTGGCTACTACCGAAGGTTTATCAATGGATTCTCCAAAATAATGTTTCCTATTACCTCTTTGCAGAGGAAAGGACAAGTCTTTAAATGGAATCAAGAATGCCAGAACAGTTTTGAGTTACTAAAGGAGCTGTTAACTACTGCCCATGTTCTGAAGGTAGCAGATCCCAATAAAGAGTTTGAGATGTGTATGGATGCATGTAAGGAGGGTTTCGGAGTAGTTTTGACGCAAGAAGGAAGAGTCATAGCATATGAATCTAGGAAGCTAAAGGACCAAGAACAGAGGTACTCAACCTATGATTTGGAGTTAACAGTGGTGGTGCATGCCTTGCGGATATGGAGGAATTATCTACTAGGGAAAAGGTTCGTGCTGAGAACTGATCACAGTAGCTTAACTAGCTATTTTAAGTAAGAAGATCTGAATGCTCGCCAAGCCAGATGGAATTCTTTCCTAAGTGAATTCGATTTTGACATTCAACACGTCAAAGGAAAAGAGAATCGGGTGGCAGATGCTTTGAGCAGAAATTTGCATGGAATTTATGAGTTGTACTTTAACCAGATCGAATTTAATTTTCAAGAAGAGATTATGGAGGTAGCAAAAGAGGACCCGAAATATCAGTCTTTATGGCAGCAAGAGAAAGATGATGAAAGGAAAGGGAACAATTCAAATATGAACTCATTGATAAGCAGTTCCTAATTTATTGGAAGAGAATATATATTCCAAATCAGAATAATATGAAAAGAATGGTTTGGACGATTATCACAGGAGCACCTATGCCGAGCATCCAGGATATCAAAAGATGCTAACATCAATTATAAAGGACTACTCCTGGCTAGGGATGCGAAGGGACATTGCATAATACTTGACAAAATGTTTAGAGTGTTAACAAATTAAGGTTAAACACCAGCACCTTGTTGTGTTTCTTCAACCAATTCCAGTGCCCAAATGGAAGTGGGAAGTAATTTCCCTTGACTTTATCACTAGTCTACCTAAAAAGAAAAGGCATAATGATTCGATTATGGTGGTAGTCGATAGACTCAACAAAGTGTTTCATTTCATCCCTATTCAATCTACTTAAAAAACAATACAAATTGTTGACATCTTCATGAAAGAGATCTTCAGATTGTACGGTATACCTCGAGTAGTCATTTCAGATCGTGATGTAAATTTTACATCAAAATTCTGGAAGACGTTATTTAGTGGCCTAGGAACGCAAACAGAATTTAGTACTGCCTATCACCCGCAGAAGGATGGGCAAATAGAAAGGGTAAATCAAGTCTTAGAAGACATGTTGTGCATGTACGTAATGCAACAACCAATGAAATGGGAGGAGTATCTGCATTTGGTTGAGTTTGCATACAATAATGGATATCAAGAATCCCTTAATATGAGCCCTTTTGAAGCATTGTATGGGAGACAATGCCAGACTCCTATAAATTGGAGCTGCCCAGAGAACAAGATGATGCTTGGACCGGATATGTTAGAAGAGATGGAACGGGAAGTCAAGAAGATCAGTAATAATTTAAAGGTAGCACAAGACCGACAAAAGGTTTATGCAGACAGAAAAATAACCTTCCAGGAATTTGTAGTAGGGGACCATGTGTACGTAAGAATTAAACCAAAGAAAAGCACATTAAGGTGGAATGCTTATGCCAAATTAGCTCCCCGCTACTCTGGACCCTTTGAAGTCTTGGAAAGAATAGGGTCATTGGCCTATCAATTGGCCTTACCCATCCATATATTAGTACACAACATATTTCATGTGTCATTACTAAAGCGTTATGTACATGATCCCAATCATATCATAAAATGGCAAGGTATACATGTAAGTCAACAACGTAATACAATTAGAAAAAAAATGTTTTCTGATTTGAACTGATTAAAAATATTATTGCATGCCGGTAGAACCAAACGACGAGTTTCTGGTAGAACTGCAGCATATTCTAGATCAGAGAGAAATAACGCTCCAGAAATGAGTCATCCCCCAAGTTAAAGTGCAATGGAAGAACTTTGGCCCGGAGGAGGCTATTTGGGAGGAAGAAAAAGTTATGTATGAGGCTTATCCGGAGTTGTTCTCAGAGAACGAGTAACACCAAGTGTGTGGGACCTGTAGTGTTCAAATAAATGGGAAAATCCAAAAGGTTGAGGAAGTCCAAGCAACAACTAGCTTTGTTTGAGGTGTATTTGAAAGAGGAAGCTAACAAACAAAGGATGACTTGGTATTAAAATACATAAAGGAATGCATAGATGACAACATTCTTCCCCTCATTACAGATGCAAAGAGAGAAAACGAGGCTTGGGATATCCTTGAAAGGACTTTTGGTGAAAGCGGGACTAATAAAGTCGAAGATAGAAGTCTTACAACCTGTTGTAGCAGTGTTTGAAGATGAAAATTAAGATGGCTTTGTAGCATCGAATCGACAAAGAGAAGAAGAGTTTGATGAATCTCATCACACTGTTGATGGTGTGTTACCAACAGGAGATGATTTTGGCATAGATAATGTTGCTAATGGAGAAAAAACTCATTCAGTGGATCAAACAATTGAAATTGTTGATGTTAACTTTGATGAAGAAAAATTAACTAGCGATGAATGGTTGCAGATGATGCAACAAAAACATGTTATTGATATGTTGTTATTTGGTGAGAGAAACTCACTTGTGTCCATAAATCAAGTGGAAGAAAACTGGTTTGCAGAATAAAAGGTGGAGAATCACGATTATGAGGCATCGATAAAGTTAAAGAAGGAAGAAAAGAAGAAAACTCTCATTCCATAGCAGAATGAAAAGAACCAATATGGTTTTGAAGATGTTTTTTCATATAAACTTAACATTGATTTTGTGTGTGCAGATGTTAGAAGCATCCGAGAAGAAGCAACAAAATATGAAGAAGAATTAAAGTTCCTTGAAGAATGGCTTGAAACACCATGTGTTGATGATGTCCACATATAAGTTGCAACAATAAATGTTGAATACAACATGAACGATGTTGAAAATTAAAATGTCAATGAAATATTTATTTATTCAAGTCCTGAAGAGATAAAATTATATTATGAACTTATGTTGTGACAAATTGACAATTAGAATATTGATGATAAAAAACAAACTATAGAGGATGAGAAGTGGGAGCAGTCCACATATGAAGAAATTTTTGAAGACATAGAGGACATCCATGGGAAACCTGAAATGATTTTCCATGTTTTCATGATTAAAAAATATTTAACGGACGACGAGATGCAACAACAAATGAAGAAACTGAAATTTGGAACCTACACCTAAAAGACAAAGATGAAGCAATTCAGATGATACATGATTTGGAAGAAAAGGAAAAAGAAATCTAGTTAAAGAGTTGATGTCAAAGTTTTTGATTCATTGTAATCCTAGCTCAAACTTAAACCAGCAGGCATGTTTAATTTATGTTAAGTCAAGGTTAAGTTTCCAGTCATAATTAAGGGGGAGTGTCGAAAATAATTACATATGTCATTTCACATATGCACAGCCTCACCATCATCCATCCCCTCACCTCCTTCATTGCCATGACCAACTCAGATTCAAAGGGGTGCAACCTCCTTAGCCTATTCAGTGTCGAAGGGGAAAATAACCTACTTCTTTTTGTATAAAAGTAGATGATCAGGCACAGTCCAGATGCAGAGTCTGATTTGTAAGGTAGTTGTAGCTGCATAGTTCGCTCCTTGACATTCTATAAAATCGTGTGTGGTATTATGTTTAATCAAACAATAGTAGCTATGTTTTGCATTTCGTTCTCTACGTTTTTAATTGTTTGAGTTATGTAATATGTTGTTTAATCTATCCAATATTTCAATTGGTATCGGAGCCACGGTCCTAACGGCTCAGTAGAAGGAGTCTCTGCATTCAAGTAGTTGTGTTCTTATTATGCTCTATTTCCGAGACATGAATTGAGCCTATTACAATTGTTGTTCATTGTTGTGTTAAGAAGGTGAAAGTAGAAGAGTTGAGTGTTTATGCAATTGTTTTTTCCATTAAATAAAGTGCAACTAAGGTTGAAAATTGTGCCTATAACATTGCAGAAATCATGTGAGTTGTTGGTTAACTATCAAAATTGAGTTGCATATGAAATTATAATATTTCAATTATTGGTGTTGATTCAAATATTAAATACATTGTTGAACATTTTCGGCAAGAGTGATACGCTATATGAGGAGTTGATTATTATTTGGCTCAATGAGCTCTATGAGCTAGAAGCTACTTCCCATTGAATATGTTTTTTGAAATTGGCTAAGATTACGCTCCTATTCAAACTGTTGGAGCTATTGGAAAAGGTTGTCATTGGAACATGGAGTGATTCAAATCAGTCTGTTGGAATCTATTTTGAAGGAAGAGGCCACAACCCTAGCTTTCAGTTGTTTAAACTGTCGTTGGTCAAGAAAGAATTATTTAGTAAGGTTTCGTAGTCGTGAGCCTGTAGAGCGTCATATTAAGGCATATTGTTTGCCACTGTATATTGAGATGAAGAATATGCATTGATGAAATGAATGGTTTTTGTAATTTTGTTAACTCAACTCGAGTCTATTTGCTGAATTTATCAAGTGAAGAATATTAGTTGTTTTCATGTTTGTACGTTTCTCTTTTAACAATGAAATTTTTGTTTAGATTTTGGCTTGTTTTAGGGCGAACATTTTACCTAACATGGTTTTAAAGGTTGATTTATGTGGTTCATATATTTTAATTGCATGCATATGTCGTAACTAGAGAGGAAGCTTGTGAGGAAGGATTTATCCAGTTTGTGATAATTTGTAAAATTCTCTGATCCATTGTTGTGTGATGTCAAACAAAGCTGCACTGCAAAACTCAAGTTGTTGAAGTTGTTGATGTTGTTGAGAAGTTAGAAGACATAGAAGAGAAGTCTCCAAGTTGCACAGTAGTCGTTGAGAGCTATGACTAATTATCAAAGGGGTAAGTGTGCCAGAGAAGAAGGGTCGCTAGAGGCAACCACTGTAAGCCACATCATGTTGTTGTTGTGAGTAGCCTGTACTGCCCTAGCTTAATTTTTTTAATTAAAGACAAGAAGCGATCAGAATAGGGCATCGGAAACCAATGTCATTTCTCTCGCATGGTGGGAGAATTTTTGTACCACTCATTGTTGAACATGCTAGAAGTAGGTTTCTGAGTTTGAAAGTTCGTGGAGTGTGTCTGAGTATGGAGGTTGGACGCCTAAAGACTATAGCCTATGGTGGAGCATATAATTGACATGTGTTCCAAGCGTCATGACTCTGTGTATGGGATTTGTAGGCTGAGTGTGAGTTGTTCTAGATCATAAGCCTCTAGTTGAATATGAAGCCATTATGAATTTTCCATGGTGAATCTTGAGCTAACCATGGTGAGTTGAGCCTATGTTGTGGAACCTTGGTACACACTAAGGTGTGGAGCATTATCACTTTATTTCTCAAGAGTGTCGAGAAATTTTGTTGGCGTATCTGTAGCTAAAAGTATTTTAGTAGATTTGTAATGATGTTTTGCAATTTGTGAGCATTAAATTATCAATTGATTAAATGTTTTTAGGAAAAATATTTGAAGTAAAGTGTGTGGGACATGTAGTGTTCAAATAAATGGGAAAATCGAAAATGTTGAGCAAGTCAAAGAAACAACGAGCTTTGTTTGAGGTGTATTTGAAAGAGGAAGCTAACAGACAAAAGGATTCCTTGGCATGAAAATACATTAAGGAATGTGTACATGACAACATTCTTCCCCTCATTGCAGATGTGAAGAGAGAAAAGGAGGCTTTGGATATCCTTGAAAGGAATTTTGGTGTAAGGGGGACTAATCAAGTCGAAGATAGTAGTGCCCTACAGCATGTTGTAGCAGTGTTTGAAGATGAAAATCAAGATGGATTTGTAGCAGTGAATCTACATAGAGAAGAAGAGTTTGGTGAATCTCATCACATTATTGATGGTATGTTACCAGCATGAGTTGACTTTGGTATAGGTAATGTTGCCAATGGAGAAACAACTCATTCAATGGATCCAACTATTGAAATTGTTGATGTTAACTTTTATGAAGAAAAATTAACTAGTGATGAATCATTGTAGATGATGCAACATAAACATGTTATTGATATGTTGTTATTTGGCGAGAGAAACTCACTTGTGTCTAGAAATCAAGTGGAAGAAAACATGTTTGTAGAAGCAAAGGTGGATAATCATGATTATGAGGCATTAATAGAGTTAAAGGAGGAAGAACAAAAGAAAACTCTCATTCCAGAGCAGAATGAACATAACCAATATGGTTCTGAAGATGTTTTTTTCATATAAACATAACATTGATTTTGTGTGTGCAGATATTAGAAGCAACCGAGAAGAAGCAATAAAATATGAAGAAGAATTAAAGTTCCCTGAAACATGGCTTGAAACACCATGTGTTGATGATGTCCACATAGAATTTGCAACAATGAATGTTGAAGACAACATGAACGATGTTAAAAATGAAAATGTCAATGAAATTTTTATGTATTGGAGACTTGAAGAGATAAAATTCTATTATGAACTTATGTTGTGGAAAATTGACAACTAGAATATTGATGATAAAAAACAAACTATATAGGATGAGATGTGGGACAAGTCCACATATGAAGAAATTTTTTAAGACATAGAGGACATCCATGGACAACCTGAAATAATTTTCCATGTATTATGATAAACAAAGATTCAACGTTGGACGAGCTGGAACAACAAATGAAGAAAGTGAAATTTGGAACCTACGCTAGAAATACAAAGATGAAGAAGTTTAGAGGATACACGATCTTGAAGAAAATGGAAAATAAATCTACTAAAAGAGTTGATGTCAAAGTTTTTGAGTCATTGTAATCCCAGCTGAGACTTAAACCAATAGGCATGTTTAAGTTATGTTAAGTCAAGGTTAAGTTGCCAGTCGTAATTAAGGGGGAGTTTCGAAAATAATTACGTTTTTCATTCCACATACGCACCACCTCACCATCATCCACTGCCTCACCGCCTTCCCTGCCATGACCTGCTCAAATTCAAGGGGGTGCAACCACCTTAACCTATTCAGCGTCGAAGGGGAAAATAACTGACATTGTTTTGTTTTAAAGTAGATGATCAAGCACAGTCTCGATGCAGAGTCTGAGTTGTAAGGTAGCTATAACTGCATACTTCATTGCTTGACATTTTATAAATTCATGTGTGGTCTTATGTTTAATCGAATAGTAGTAGATGTATTTTGAGTGTCGTTATCTATGTTTTTAACTGTTTTAGTTATGCAATCCACTGTGTACTCTATCCAATCTTTCAAGAATGGAGTGTAAGATGATTTTAGCTATCAAAAGTAAAGTAAAGTCAAGTTTGGCATAATTACGAAATTTTGAGCAAACATTATAATCTGTCGTCACATACCATCACTATAAATAAAATAAATTTAAGAAAGTTTTTAAATTGAATATTATGTATGATAATATTTGGAATAATGATTACTTTAGTATAGAGATAGGATTGTTTTGTTGAGAGGATTGTCTTGTTGAGATATTTTCTCAACAATAATCTCTTACTTTAGAAATTGTTGGATCTCATAAATTATTGTTTATGCGACAAGTATCTCGGGTTTGTGATTGCATAATACGAATTATTTTTGAGAAATCTATGCACTATGTCTGCTCCTCCAAATTTCTTCTTGGTATCAGAGCTTGTATGGGCTTGACTCCCTCAAGGGAAAGCCCAAGAAGATGGAAGAGATATGAAAGTTTTATTCTTTGTACATAAATAAGATAGTGTGAGAGTTTAGATTTCGTCTGTGATTTTTGTTTGTCGTGTGCCTGTGTGTTTGATTTGATTCCCTTGTAGATAGTGGTGAATTAAGAAACCATTTCAAAAGTGAGATGTGTTGAATTGACTATCATAATTTAGGAGGAAGAGTTAATGGTCGGAGCTTCTCGTAATTTAGTTGCGGGTGAGAGATCAATGACTTCTTCTTTTTCTTATTGTACGATTTACCTTTTTTTCCAACTATTCTGGATTTTAGGGTCAAACAAGTTTCATTAAAGTTTAGAATTATGATATTTGTTTTTTTGGTGAAAGTGATTTTTTTTTTTAAGAGATTGTTGAATTCAGAAACTAATGTGAAAATTATACAATTATCAAAGTGTTGTTCATACAAAATTTTCAATTAATTTAGTTTATTGTTTTTAGAAATATTAAAGTATGAAGAGTGAAATATAAAGTTAGCAATTGCATCATATGTTGCAAAGGAAACGCCGTAAGGTATAGAATTCCAAATCTAAATTTCAGATATCATCACAACAAGATATTAATGTAATTCATTATCAACTCAGTAGTATTAATAAGATGCAAGAGGTTGTTTTCTCACTTGTAGTTTCTCTAGTGATTAGAATAATATAGAGGTTAAAGTTTTATATCAAACTTGTTTTTATATTCCATGTATTTTCAAAAGCTAAAGTTTCATATCAAATTTGTTTTTATATTCCATGCCTAAAAAAGTTGTTATTATTTTACTTTAAGAAAATAAGAAATAAATTATCAATTACATTTGGAAATATGTTTGAATCTTTGGAAGGAGATCAGTTATTTTTTGTGGAAACAATCTACACAATGTGAAAACCAATTTCAAAAATTAAAATTATTTTTTTTAAACAGTCAATATTTCTATATTAATGATATATTTAGTGTATTTTAGTAAATATTTTCCTTAATTATTTATATTTATCTTAATTCAAAAAATTTACCTTTTATTTAGTTCAGTTTAATTTTTTTATTCTTTGATTGTTTTATTCCTTAAATTGAAATTTGATAATAAAATTATAGTATTGTGTCGTTGAAATTAAATTGTTGAATATTTAAATAAACCTGCTAACTTTATAAATATACAAAGATATTTAAATTATATAAATTATAGGTCTTAATCTTATGCTAAATTCAACCCTTTCACAAATGCAAAAATTTACCTGTATAATAAACCAGGCGGACCAACTTATACAACTCGAACGAACAGAAAGGCCTTCGTTAAATATTCACTGGTTTTACCTTTGCCTTCGTTAAATATTCATGGGTTTTACCTTTCTTGGACAATTTCAGATGGAACTGTGACGACCATAGTGTTATTGTTATTCCTTTGTACAAGGTCATTAACATGGCTTCACCCACACAAACTCAGGTGTCGAAGACCTCTGCAACACCACTCGGCTTCTCAACTGAAGCCTTTCCAATCTATATACATAACAAATTCACAAATTTAAATGGACTATTAAGAGTACGATTGAGATTAATTAATGGTGTATTGTAAGAGATGACTTTAATTTTACCCAAAAGGAATAGCCATGAGAAAAGTCTGTGGTTGTTGTGTAACTCATCGCTCCATAGTAGAACTTTTGATTCAAAGTGCAATTGTACATAAATAAACTATGAGTTTATTTCAAAAGAAAAAGAAGAATTAGAAGGGGATTGAGTTAAAATTACCCAAATAGAGCCGACAACAAATGAAAACATATACAAATCTCAAATAAGTTGATGAAATATATTGATTGTTTTTCAAATTTTTTTTGTGACAAATGATAATATACGCATAAATTAAATTATGGAAGGTCGATTTAGGTGCAGTCTTTGGGACTTAAAAATGAAATGATCAGATCTAATACATAATATAATAAATATTTATTACATTTATAAAATATATATATTTTTTATATAAAATATATAATATTATATCTTTATATTCCTCATATAAAATATATAACATTATTACTGTAAACACAGTATTTTCTTTTAATATTTGATACTCACCTTTCCTAAAGATAGGCAAAAGGAGCTATTGCTAGTGTGGCAGCCATGCGTATAGAATACCATCACAAATTAAGATACTCCTTGGTTAATAGCGATCTTTGTAATTACATTCATTATGGCGTAAGTGATATGCAAAATTGTGATAATTAGTGTTGCCTTTGCATTCTGAAAGCAGCTTCTCTCTACTGCTGACATTCGTTCTTCTGCATCAATAAATATTTACACCCATCACAATCCAAGAAAACAAAAAGTGACTGAATTCAATTGCCAAATTTTGACCACTGAAAGTTTGGACAGGAAACTGAGCTCATTCATATCATGTGTAAGGAAAATAAAACTTAAACAGTAAATTATTATTATGGTGTTAACTAATTAATTTATTTTTGATGTAAAGAATGCCAATTTTACCCCTTTTCCTTTTCCATGGGACTTCACCTTTCGATAAAAGATAAAAAGGATAAAATCCATAAACTTATAAAATGGATTGTTGAATCACGGGCTTTACCTTCTGGTTATGATCGTATGTTGTGTTTTTTGTTCATCGAACTTTACCCTTCAATAAAAGGCATCATACTTCAGGCTGCTCAACAATGAATTCATAGTGTTTTTCGTCAGATTTCACCAATCAAGCATCATATTTTGCCATGTTCAACAATAAAAAAAAAGAATCAGAGTTCACAACGAAAATACTCCACTGAACACTGTAAAGTTTAATCACTTTTGTAATTTATCTAACATCAGAAAAAAAGAAAGGTAAGTATCCTGAGATGGTATAGACACAAAATCATATAATGCCTGCACAGTGTAATAACAACCAACAATACATAAATATATTATCATATTTCTTCATTAGACTTACTCTGTTCAACAAGAAAAAGTTAAAATGGTGGCGGAATGCACGCATTTCTGGAGGTCCAGAGGGTGTGAACAATAATTGTATCGAACAGATGGATTGTCTCAGCGGATCCTGCTGAGAAACCGAAGCTCTACCCTATGCTAGCTTCTAAATAATTTCTTTAGAATAAGCGTTGCTCTTGGTGTGGGGGTGTGGAGATGCACTGCCATTTATAAAGTAGCTTCAGAATTGTCAACATCAAGCTAAGCAGAATAAGACGTAATGCCAAAAGGAATGGTAATGAAATCTTTGTAGTTTGGTCGCCTTTCTGGGTTTCACACTGGAGGGGAGGGCAGGGGAGGTTACAAAATCAGTTAGGTTCAGGAAAAGAATCCCAATCGAGCAAGTAAGTGCAAAGACCATAAATTAAAGGTCACATAGCAATATTGGGTCCCCTTAAAATTAAATAGACTATAATATCATGCATCACGGACCTGGGGAATTCCCTTCAGGTTGAAGATGAATGAAAAGCTATTCATTCAGCGTTTTTTAAAAGAAATCATTTTCCTCGCATAGGAAAGTTTGGGTATATTCCTTGGAAATTTGATCACTATTCACTTGAATAATTTTTCAAAACAGAACCACACGGATCCTGCGTCATTGGCTTCGCCACATAACAGGCTATGGTTATGAAAGGCTACGTCAAAGCATCGCTGTATAAAAGGGCATTAGAAGGCTATGGTTATGCAAGATAAAAGGCCATTAGAATCATGATCAAGATTTAATTTTAAAGCTCTTCCGGAAGAGATCTTGTGAATGAACTGTTAGCAAGATATACATCTACAAAACCAGTTGCAGGGTCTAAAAATTAAAAAACCATACCACTGGTCAGTTTTCTTCAATGCCCATGGGCGTAGATGCTCACAATAATGCAAAGTTAAAAACACAGAAATACTTAAAAATAAAAAACAACTGTGTATTTCTGTCCCTTTGCAACATAAATACACACAACATAAAACTGTCCCTTTGCAACAAAGTGATTGTGAAGTTAAGCAACAATTTCATGCGAGAACGCCGCTTCATTAGAAAGTTGGCCATTGGAACCCATCAGCGAAATTTTTTTTGTCACCAAATCTATGTTTAAAAATTTGGCAGCGGCGGATGTATTTTGTTGCCATGCTTCCCAGAACGGCTTTCCTGGCTCACAACCAACTGAGTGGATATATAGAATCACAACTAACATGGCAAATCAAACCAATAAAGAATCATGTGAATAATTGACCTCAGAAGCTTATGTTAATAGACACACAAAGTCACGTATTGTAGAGGAACAGAGGATCGATTAACTACCGAACAAAGGGGATCAAGAAATACCGTAACTCGGGGGCCGAACAAAAGGCAAGCTATGTGTAAAGAATATTTCAAACTAACTACACACATTCTCATAGCCTATTCTACCTCCACCAACACAAGCAGCAAATGGCAGCATGCTAATGGGGATAGTACTTGGAAACTACAGAGCAACTACCTTGCACCGTCGCCACCCGCTTGGGTTGAATCGATGGTTGTGCATGAACTAATCGTCTAATATAGGATCTAATGGTACATATTAGGATAGAACAACAAGTAGGGAAAGTTGTTTTCAAATAATAATGCCTACTTTAAAAATGGCATTTAACTTTTTCAAATAGTTTATTTTATATATATATAACCCAAATTCAAAAAGATTAAAAAAATAAATCCAACTATCTCGACTAAATAGTTTATTTTATATATATATATATATATATATATATATATATATATATATATATAACCCAAATTCAAAAAGATTAAAAAAATAAATCCAACTATCTCGACTAGAAACATCCATATATTTATCTTCGTAGTAAAAAGCTCATGTGTATAGTTGATAATAGATCATCATATAATAACAAAACAAAACAAAATATTAACTATTCACTTTCCTTCTCGAGCTAGGAATTGGTATCTTTTAATAATCTAAGTTTGAATAAATTTGAATATGTCATTTAAAGAAAAAGAATTAAATTAAAAGTTAAATTTAAAATGTAATTTTTTTTACTTCTTAATGATAAGATTTGGTGTATTTTTTTTTATGAGATTGAAATAATTATTTTGAAATAATGAAATTGAAAATGTTTAATATTAATATTGTACAACCTTGTTATAAAAGAGAAATTTCCGTTTGTTGAATCTTTTTTTATATTAATAATGACTCTATTAATTTAAATTACAAATTTTGGTGAATATTGTTTAGTTGGATTTTGTTGATGGGAAAATGAGAAAAGACTTAAAATATAGAATGTTCAAATTGCATGAAAATAAGATAAAATAAATAATTATAAAGATCTAAACTTAAGATGAATCTAAGTTGGTTATTCTCAAACTATATATTATATTATTTTATTATAATATAAAAAATATATAAGAAAAACATTTTTAAAAAATATAATAGTTTAACTTTTATAAATGTGGAGCTTTTTATTATAAAATAGAAAAAAATTATAAAAAATAATAAAGCCATTTTTTTTAGAAATGTATTTCTTAGTGGACAACTTCTTTTTAGAATTAAAGTCATATTTATTATCTCATTAGAAAGAATATTTGGTTTTGAATGAATTTCTTTCAATTACAACTCAAATAAAAAAAATGGTATAATAGTTTATTAATGTGTTGATATATTATTATGAATAAGCTTAAAAGATGAACATAGACATGTAGTACTGTACTTGCTTTAGTTGTTAGAGCAGACTCCTTGTGATTGTTTAACCTCACTTAGTGTGATTATAAAAGTTAAGAGACAAAATTAATCTAATAATGTAAACACATGTATGGAAACACCATAATTAACACGACATTTAAGAAAATGCAAAGGGGATTAATAATAAAAAATTGTGATCTTATTCTTTCTAATGCATATTTTATTAATGATGAGTAGAACCCTATTGTGAATGTAAAACACAATTATATTCTTAATACAAGTTTCATATTAATAATGACCTATGTGTTTTTTCTAGACATATATTATCACTTGTTTATGTTATTTTAAATTTATTTTTCATGCATTCTAACAAGTTTTTTAGATTAATGGCTTATCTATTATTGTATAAAATAACTATTTTAATAGTTTTTAAGACTTTTAACAAGTTGATTGTTATTCAACTATTACACTTTCTTAGTAAATTAAAAGAAAGGAAGTGACATCATAAACTCAAGCCCATCTACTATGGCCATGTACTATTATGAAGTAGGGTGGTGTGAATGCATGTCATTTAGATTTTCCTTTCCAAATTTGCCTCCACAATGTGGTTAATTTTAATCAGCAAGCCCTATGAATCTCCTATTCTGCAAGAGTAAGTTCACATTTCCCACCCACCTGATAAAATTTTGGATTTTCAGTAGTTGTTGGAGGAAGACACACTACTAGACCTGCACACTTGCTCCACTTTTTAGCATCAAACTATGACGTAGCTTGTTGTGAACCAAACCCAACTTCCTTCTTAGGACAAACGATTGTCCCAGGTTTCTTTTGAACATAGCTTCCCACCCCTCTTTGAGAAAATGGGGTTTAGTAATCGTTTATAGCTATTCTTTATAGTTATTTGTAGGATAATAAAGGCATGCTTAATCTTGAGCACTATGCATTTTCAATTTATATTATTTCTTAGTTAAAGTTGACTTTGTCAAAATTAATCAAATTTGATCTTAAGTAAAATCTTATAAAAGACATTTTCTCATAAACATAGGATACAGATGTTTTTGGAATCAATATTCTTGTGCATTTTATGTTTTGCAAGTCTTCGTCTTTAACATTTGAGTGTTATGGCTTATCAATGAGCCAACCATTTGATGAAGGGAGGTAGATTGAGTGGTCTAGCAGTTTGCAAATGGGAAAGAGGTTGATATCACCTCTAGAGCTCCCAAAATATTCATTGATCTGGGTCGTCACATTCAAGAGGACGAATTAATGGCAAAGTATGCCCCTATATAATGGATTTTTATATGTCACGATTCTTCTCCAATTTATGTCTTACGGTATTTCCTTTGCAATATCTAGTGCAATTGCTAATTAATTATTAATTGAGTTTGTGATGAAGTTGAGACTAATAATTATTATTCTACATTAAAGTTAATTTCATTTTTCTCACTCAAAATTAATTTTCAGCATTGAATTCAAAGTAATATAAGAGTAATTATAATATAGTTTATATAAAAATATGTAATTGATTATGAATTAGATTTAATTAGGGTGTTTGATGAAATAATTTGCATCGTCGTCATTCAAATCGCAACATAAAAATAACTATATTATTTTATATATAAATACGTAATTGATTATTAATTAAATTTAATCAAAATAGTTGCGTAGAATCATTTTCGTCCATTCCATCTAAATTCAATTTTTTAAAACTAAAAGAATGCCTTCGCTTCATGAACCGTTGGTGGGTTAAGTGGTAGGATGGGAAGCTGCGTTGCCGGGCAGTATTTGATTGTGACACGGAGGTCTATTTCTCACCGTGAAAAGCTCCGTAGGCAGCAGTGCACATGCTATTCGTCAGATCTTTCCTCACACGATCAGTCAATGCGTACGGGTTGGGGGCCTTCGTTTTGTATACGGTCAAGGAGAGGCAGAATATTCTGTATTCAGGCTGGCAGCATATTCTGTCTTCGGGTTGACTCTCGTTGAAATGAGAGATAGGGCGGAGGGTTGGGAAGAGATGTGCGTGCAAAGTTGATTTCAATTGTTATTACTATATAATTTATTAACTAATACTTCACTTAGAAAAGATGTTTATCTAATTAATCAATCGCATCCATGGAAGCAATTAATTAATAAATCATTATTAAACTTTATAGGGAAACATGAGTGAGAAAGTTGATTTTTTTAGGGTGGTTAGAAAAAAGATGTTTATTTAATTAATCAATGGCATCCACGGAAGCAATTAATTAATAAAAGGATATGACCCCAAAACCTTTCAAGTAACAAAATACTTAACAATAAGAACTTGATCAACTAAGATATCCCTCAGGGTTTAGAGAAAATTGATTCTTACTTATTTACTTTATATTTTCAATTAGATCATTCACATGCACATCATTACTTTTATATTTATATCTCTGTTTTATTCATATTATTAAAAATTATTTTAATTTAACAACATTTTTTATTTTGAATTAATAATATAAATTTACTTATTAAATATTTATTTATATTACTATAATTTAGCTATATTTGGTAATTAAGGTTATAATATAAATTTAATTGTTATTTTAAAATATTAAAATAGATTTATTATATTAAAATATTTTTTAACCATATAATATACATATTTATAAGCATAATAATTTTTTATTTTATATATATATATATATATATATATATATATATATATAAAAGTTGATGAGAAATTGGAACAAGGAAACTTAGGGAAGTGTCACAAACCATAGAAGTTTATTAAATTTTAAGAAGGTAAGAAATTATTCCAAAAGTATTTAAAACAAGCTTTTTAAATTCGCTATAGTTTTTCCAACTTAAAAGGTTAAGGTGTTACCATGACAAATATTTTGAAAATTAGATCAACTCTAAATATAAAATGGACAATCTAAAAGAAAGTGTTTTTCATCTTCAACCCTCTTATTGTTGCAATAGTGATAGCGTTTTTCATTCCGTGGTATTTTGGGAATTGGCCAATGCTTAGTTTCACAATGAAACTCATGATATCCATATTCAAAGGAGGCGCACGAGATCTATTATCCAAACCTCTCACATCTTTGCTGTGCACTTCTTTTTGTCAGAGTTTCTTCATAAACTACTTTCTGCAATGGGGAAAAGACGTCAACGGGTAGACACCGCCAGAGGCAAACAACAAATTGAGTTAGAGAATTTCCCCAAGATACGGGGTCGCAAAACCAATCAAGAACACTTGGAGACTCTGGCAGCAAATTATGTGTTAGGAAATTCCTCTGAAGTTCGCCAAGAAATTCGGGGGTGGGAAAAATAAATCCAGATAGACCCGGAAGACAATGAGGCAGAGGCAGAGATTTTGGATTTTATTATAGATCCGGGCAATACCAGAGGCCGTCTCACTCTGTTTAACCAGATTATCCACACCTACTGGATAGTAAAATGTTTAATAGCAAAAGCAATTCAGAGTATTCAGCATGTTCCAGCCAAGACAGCCCCTGCTAAGTCAGACCCCAGCACTCAAGCTCTTCTTTTGGACATTCAAGACCAACAACAACATATCAAGATAACACAATATCAGGCGGTAGACCGAGTCAGTAGACTAGATGATAAAGTGGGCCGCATGGAGAAGACCCTTCTGAAGATCCTGCAGCAACTTCAACAAGCTGAAATGCCTGGGACTAATATCAAAGACCCTGCACCAGTCTCATCTTCAGATGGATAGGTGTTTCATATTTTTATTTTTTTGATTATGGATGCATTATATAGTTACCTATGAACTCTCTTTATGTGTTATGAATGTACAGAATGCAGTAGTAAGACAGCTAGCACAAGAGACTTTTAGACGCCGAAAACAATTTCAATTTTGGGATGCTGTTTATGCTTTTAGATGGCCAACAGACCTGGTTTCCTTCGGGCAGGTTGAGGTCAAAGACATAATATTATATTTTGTAGCCTGTCCTTCAAATATAAATAGCAAATAGTAAGGTCCTAACGAATTTACAAAAAAAAAAAATCAATAATATGATTTGATAAGGAAGCAAACATACTAAAACGTATGATTTGTTAGATTTTCCACATAAATTTATAAAAAAACTTGTATTCTTAATTTTTAGTAAAATCAATAATATGATTGGATAAGGAACAACATACTAAAACATTAATATTGATTTGTTAGATTTTCACATAAATTTATAAAAAAAATTGTATTCTTAATTTTGACCAAAAAAACAACAATATACATACATTAAAAACTATATAATTGTTACTCAATTAATTGTGTTTCATTTCATGAACATAAAAATGAAAGAAACTCATTTTAAAAAATGTTAAAATAAGTATCTTACTAGTATAATTAATATGTAATTTATTTTAACAATTAATATATAAGGGTAGTCTAATTTATAGGCAAAATGATTTTTTCACCAACAATATAATATCAAGTAAGATTGTGATTTTTTGTTATTTAAAATCATTTTTGATGCATAAATAAATTCAACGCCCTAAAAAATCTTAAGCACTCTAATTTTACAAATTAAACAATTTAAACCCAAAATTTTAAAAATTTCTACTATATTTTAATTAAACTTACCCAAATAAATCTAAAAAATCATTTAAAATAATTTCATCTCTAAAATTAGACTGGCCATTAATGTATAATTTATTTTCAATTATTTGTATCCTCTAGTATTTGCATACTCTAAAATTAGACTACCCATTACTATATAATTTATTTTGATCCATTATTTGTATCCTCTAAAATTAAAATTTATTAGAAAACTTCCCA